>CM065483.1:25744044-25961075 GCA_032873175.1 Leptopilina drosophilae
GAAGTAAAATTTAAGTGGGAGTGAAGTGAATGTCAAGAGAGAGTGAAGTGAAAGTCAAGTGAAATTCAAGTGAGAGTGAAGTGAAAGTCAAGTGAGAGTGAAGTAAAATTCAGGTGAGAGTGAAGTGAATGTAAAGAGAGAGTCACGTGAGAGAGAAGTGAATGTCAAGTGAGAGTGAAGTGAAAGTAAAGTCACGGAATCGACCACCTGCTTATATGTAATGTTATTTACTTACCCGCCAAATAATTTTTAAGGAACATGCGTGACTTTTCGAAGTGTTTACTCCGCGGCTCCTTCATGTACTTTTTTGCTAGGGATTTGCCATCTTCCACAGTAGGCAACGAATTGTGGGTGAAATTTCTGTTTCTTAAAAACTTTATAAAACGTATTCTGGAATTTTGATCCCTCATGATGCGCTTGCGAATGTCCTTCGTTTTTCTGTGAACAATATTATCTGTATTTGTAATTTTTGTTTTTGTTTGACCGAAATAATTAATTTGTTGAAACTAGAGTTATATTGTTTAAAAATATTAAAGAGAATTTCATCAAAATTTTGGATATATGGAACACTTATTATTTTTTCCTTTGGAAAATTGTTTTTGTTATTCTTTTCTCTAGATAAATTATTAATAAGAGTATTATACCTCTGTGAAATCTTTCTATTTAACAGATCAGTTGGATATCCATTAAGTAATAAAGTTATTTTAACAATATCAAGATTTTCAAGATGAAATTGTTGATCTGACAATTTTATAGCCCTATCAACAAGAGTGTATATAATACAGAGGTATAATACTCTTATTAATAATTTATCTAAAAAAAAGAATGTCAAAAACAATTTTCCAAAGAAAAAAATAATAAGTGTTTTATATATCGAAAATTTTGATGAAATTCTCTTTAATATTTTTAAACAATATAACTCTAATTTGGTTTTTACAAATTCTAATAATTTAAAAAATAAAATTTTTCCAAAATTTAAAGATCCAACAGAGAAATTTCAGAGGGTTGAATGCATATATAAAATTCAATGTAATGACTGTGATAGTTGTTATATCGGAGAAACTCTAAGGCATCTTAAAACTAGAATAAAAGAGCATAAACGATATATCACTCACAACCATAATATTAATGCTTTAACTAATTACGCTTTTGATAATAATCACTCTTTTGATTTTGACAATACTAATATCTTACAAATTAAAATAAATAACTGGTAAAGAAAAAAATTAGAAATGTTCTATATTAAAAACAATACTAATAGTATTAATTATAGAACAGATATTGACAATTTAGATAAAATATACTATAATTTAATTACATCTTTTAAAACATAATTTAAATATTTCTAATAACATAGATACCTACTTTATCAACTGTAACAAAATTTTTTTATTTTCTCTTTCAGATCATTTAATTATTTGTTTTTCAATCCTTTTTGTAATCTTATAAACTATGTTCCATGCTTGGAAAAAATATGATGTTTATAAAATTGGTTTATCCCCTGATGAGGAACTAGGTAGTTCGAAACTAGTTGGGAGTTTAATAAATTTCTCTTAAAAAACAAACCGTATCTAGGCCTTCTCATTTTTCAACAAATATTATCTGGAGGTTACATTATATACTACTTTTTTTATATACTACTTTTTTCTTTAAAAAAAGTAGTAATAAAATATTATATTAATTGTGCAATAAATTAAGTTAATCCCTTTAATGGTTAAATTGTCATAAATAAATTAATTATACATTATATGAAGGTTATTTGTAGATAGGACTTTTATCGAAAAATTCAAGTTAAACTGAGTTAAAATTAGTGCGAAGAAAGTTACTATGTACATAGGACTTTCTGTTTCGGCCTTTTTATGCCGATTTACTGATGGAACTATGTACGTAGGCCAATTTAAAATTTTTAAATTTTACTAAATGTGTATTTAATTATTTTTTGAGTATGACTGAAGGCGGACATACACTACTTAAAATTAAATCTTCATATAATTTTAAACACTCTACGAAAACGTTTCAAAATTATATTGAGTGTTGAGTAATATTGTACTTGAAATTTTTTAATTTTTCGAAAGATTCGTTAACTCTTAGTATGTCTGACTAAATACGGATGTGTACTACTGAAAATTATACGTATTCGAGAGAATAGAGAAAAACAAATAGAAACAATGATTAAATTTACTAAATAGAAGTTTACAATTCACTTTAGAGATTTTTATTTTCCCTAAAAATTAGTAGATCTTGAAATCCTCAAAAAAATGAAAAATTGTTTTTCCTAATTTTTAAACCATTTTTTTTCTTTTTGAAAAAAATATTTACTTTTAGGTTGAAAATACTAAAAAATACTATTATTATTAAATTTTTTTTATTTAAAACTGCCTTTGAAAATTATTTTAGACCAAAAATTTTAGATATCAAAAATAAAAAATTATGATCTGAAATTAGTTAGAAAAATGAACAAAGGAATTTTTAAATAAAAAGAGCTAAAATAATCGTATTTTTTACCATTTTTAGCCTAAAAACAAAAATGATTATTTTTTGACCAAACTTTTTTGGTCGGCCGAACTCTGGGCAATGGTTGGCCAAACGGTTGTCAAAACTTTGTGAAACGCAGTTTAAATGACTTAAGCTTTCTTGGTTGGACGAACTTTGGGCCACGGTTGGCCCAACGGTTGGCAAAACTTTGTCAAATGCAGTTTAATCGACTTACACTTTCTGGGTCGGCCAAACTCTGGGCGTCGGTTGGCCCGACTGTTGCTGCTTTAATATACATTTAACGCAATGTACTCCCATGTAAGCGTAGCGTAGTGGTCAGTGTATAAGTCTTCGGTGCGTTAGGTTAGGGGTTCGATCCCAGCGAGCGTCGGATATTTTCGAAAATGTATGTATGAGATTGTGTTTAATAATAATAGGTAAAGGTTATATCTGATGCTCCCGCTAATAATGTGTTAATTGTTTAAATAATTTAGTTGTTTAATAATTTTTTCCTTTGGCTGTTTAAGTTGGCCAAACTTTAAAAATTGTGCTTGGCCCAACTTAGGCATCTAAAGTTGTGCCAACTTTGGCGTCAGTCTATGGACCAACCATTGAAATACATAGTTGGCACAACATATGCATTTTAAGTTGGGACAACTTCCTTATGAGTTGTCGGGCCAACCATCGCCGCCATTGGATGGTAAACCATTATCATCTGTATGGTTGGCCCAACCTTTGGCATGAGAAGTTGGACCGACTTTGTCAAAGTTGGGCCGACCGAATACTCGCACCTGGGTAAATAACTATTTACAAGTAAATAAAAGAAGAATTGATTTGACTTTTTTACCAAAAGAAAAGAATATTTGTATCTCATTCGTTAATTAATTGGCCGTATCCGGTTTAGCCCCACCAATTTTCGGATTCTTGTTTTTGAAGTAGTCACACTCGAAGCAATATATCTCTAAAGCTATTGTACTTTTTTTAAATCGAACAAGTGTGATTTTTAGGTGAAGGTACAAGCTTCAAAACGATATATTACACTTTATATTATATTTTCATTATTTTATGTTTATCTCAAAATTTAATAAAAATTTTGTGAATTCCTATTTCTGAATTTGGCGGCCAAAGTTTACCCGACCGTCGGCCTAACTGTGGCTAATGGTTGGGCCGACCATAAAAAAATAGGGATCTCAACTTAAGCGGCCAAAGTTTACCCGACCGTCGGGCCAACTGTGGCTGATGGTTGGGCCGACCATTGAAAAGTGGATTTTTTAACTTTGGCGGCCAAAGTTCACCCGACCGTCGGGCCAACTATGGCTGATGATTGGGCCGACCATAAAAAAATAGGAATTTCAACTTTGGCGGCCAAAGTTCACCCGACCGTCGGGCCAACTGTGGCCGATAGTTGGGCCGACCATAAAAAAATAGGAATCTCAACTTTGGCGGCCAAAGTTCACCCGACCGTCGGGCCAACTGTGGCTGATGGTTGGGCCGACCATCTAAATGTAAGTTTTTCAACTTTGGCGGCCAAAGTAGTTTTTATTTCTTTGCACATAGGATTATGATTAAAAATGACATTTTTAAGCATAATCCGTTGGAGCAAGAGAATTCAAACTTTACAGGAGGTCAAAAAATAACATATTTTGACTTTTTGTAGAGTTTGGATTTTTTTTGCTCATAGGATTATCATTAAAAATTACATTTTTAACCATAATCCGTTGGAGCAAGAGAATTCAAACTTTACTGAGAGTCAATAAATATCATTTTTAACCATAATCCGTTGGATCAAGAAAATCCAAACTTAACTGAGATTCAATAAATATCATTATTAAGCATAATCCGTTGGAGCAAAAAAATCCAATTTCTAAATTTTAATTAGTAAAAATGTTTACTAATTTATTGACTGACTTTTTGCGTTTAAATTTAAATTAGAAAATTTTACTAATAAAGAGTGATTTTTACTAATTTTTTTGTTTAGTAAAATTTACTAAGTCAGAAGCAAACATATTTTTTTCTCTTTAAATGTATGTATGTCGTATTTAGTGTGGAGTGTATGCGATAAATGTATGATCAATTTAAAGTAATTAGTGACATGTTCTCCTATAATAAACAATTTTTTTTAAATAAATGTCATCGTTGGATGACGTAATTGCCCATGGTTGGCCCGACTAACTTTACTGAAGTTGGGCCGACCATGGTTATCAAAGGGAACCCGACCATTCGTTCTGAAGGTCGGCAAAACTTTGGCATCCATAGACGGCCCAACCCGCTTTACTCCACCTTTCTGTTGTGCGGCCATTTTATCCCCAAATCAAGTCACCTACATCTGTCAATTGAAATCGTAGAAATAGGATTGTGGCTCGTAGAAACATCATACCAAGACAAAATAAAGTTTTACTAATTCATTATTTAATTTCGCTCCCCAGTAAAGGCCCACTTTTTCGATTAAGTACTTTGTTTTTTTTTAAAAGTGATCAAAGTGGAAAAATACAGGAAAGTGGGGGAGAGTGGGTTGGCAACACTAACCAGTTCTCGACCTGCAACGCCGTTAATATATTATGCTTTATTACTTAGAGTTAGATTTCCGAATTGAGACTTTGGAATATTTGTTTATATTAAATTTATTAAATTATTTCAAATCAAATTATCCAATCAAATTCAAAAATCCGCGCTCAAAAAGACTAGGTGCACTTCAACCCAGGCGGCACAGAGTAAACTAAAAGGTATCAAAATGTTTAATGTTAACATTTTGAGTTTCCAAAAAGTTAACTTTTCGTAAATGATGTTGTATACCTCAAACTTATCAAATGTCCGACCAAAAATGTCATGTTTGTGTGAAAAAAAGTTAACGTTTTCATAACTTTTCGAATTCCCAAAAAGAT
The DNA here is from genome assembly GCA_032873175.1 of Leptopilina drosophilae. Classification (NCBI taxonomy): domain Eukaryota; kingdom Metazoa; phylum Arthropoda; class Insecta; order Hymenoptera; family Figitidae; genus Leptopilina; species Leptopilina drosophilae. Next base: position 25,749,402 of record CM065483.1, read on the forward strand.
ATCAAATAGATGGCTTGTTTAAGTTATCAAATTGGCAACTATTTTGATTCAAAATATAATACTAAAAAGTTAACATATATTTTACAATTTTTGAGTAATAAATTTAATGTTAACTTGAAGATAACAAATAGTTGATTTTAAAAATAGGAAGTAGTTATCGCTTTATTAACAAATAAAAGACGAAAAGTTCGCAAATTGATAACTTTTATTTATCATATTAGTTGGTGTTTTCGGTACTTTTTGAAAAGGATAAAAAGGCAAAAATATAGACGACGACGCTAAGCAGTTAGCTCTTTCTTTCAATCAAATCAGATATAACCTATAATAAATATAAAGACATTTCTTATTGCAATAAACAATTTTGTATTCAATAATCATCTTTATTTTATTATAGATTATCACTGATGTGATTGAAAAAAGAGCTAATTGCTTAGCATCGTCGCCTACTTCTTGAACCTTAAAAGTGAAAATATTTAATAAATTTCATTTACCCAGGCGGCACAGAGTAAATTAAAAGGTATTAAAATGTTAACATTGAAATGTTGACTGTTAACATTTTGAGTTTCCAAAAAGTTAACTTTTCGTAAATGATGTTGTATACCTCAAACTTATCAAATGTTCGACCAAAAATGTCACGTTTGTGTGAAAAAAAAGTTGACGTTTTCATAACTTTTCGAATTCCCAAAAAGATATCAAATAGATGGCTTGTTTAAGTTATCAAATTGGCAACTATTTTGGTTCAAAATATAATACTAAAAAGTTAACATATATTTTACAATTTTTGAGTAATAAATTTAATGTTAACTTGATGATAACAAATAGTTGATTTTGAAAATAGGAAGTAGTTATCGCTTTATTAACAAATAAAAGACGAAAAGTTCGCAAATTAATAACTTTTATTTATCATATTAGTTGGTGTTTTTGGTACTTTTTGAAAAGGATAAAAAGGCAAAAATATAGACGACGACGCTAAGCAATTAGCTCTTTCTTTCAATCAAATCAGATATAACCTATAACAAATATAAAGACATATCTTATTGCAATAAACAATTTTGTATCCAATAATCATCTTTATTTTATTATAGATTATTACTGATGTGATTGAAAAAGAGCTAATTGCTTAGCATCGTCGCCTACTTCTTGAACCCTAAAAGTGAAAATATTTAATAAATTTCATTTATATATATTTATTAATAATTATATTATAACATCATAAAATACATGTAATACTAAAACAGTCTCAATAGTCGTCCAATGGTGAAACAAAACATTAACCACCATAAATACATATTGCACGAGCGAGCTGATTTAGTTGTACCCGCACACTACACGATTTTTAGGTTATAACGCTCTGGCGTGGTGTCTAATCGGAAAGACAACCGTTTTTTGGCACGCTGTTATATATGTATTTTGTTAACTTTTTGCATATAGCATTAAGTTGTTTGTGTGTGACATTTGTGTGCCGGGGTTGGATGCATATCCCTTGCCGGACATTACTGTCATTCTTGACGGCGTTGGTTTGCCGGGGTGGGATGCCTATCCGCTGCCAGAGTCGAGTGTCATTTTGGATATGTTCGGTAGACCTTGTCGTGGTGGCGGGGCTTTTCACTAAAGGACAACCAACAGGGTGGTTCCCTGATTCTAAAACAAAAAAAAATGAATATGAATCATAATAATAACGAATTACCCCAAGGAGGAACCCCGAAAGGGGACAATACTCCCGACGGTGTCTCTTCAAACACCGCCGCAGGCCCCACGGATTTTAGGGGGGGCCAAAACATGAACCAGCTGACAAGCTATGAGGCAAATGTCTTATACCAGTTCCTGGCTATTCTGGGAATTTTTAAAAGCTTGCGCCAAGGATTCAAGCGACAAAAAAACGTCAGTCGTGATATCCAGGATGGCGTGACGGTTTTGGAAAGTGCGTTCGATATAATCCGTAAGAATTTACGTTTTATCCCCGAGCCTTTCTAGGACCAAGAGCCGCAACATCCAGCTGTGGGAGCTCCACAGCAGACAGAGAGCACTACTGCAGCTCTGGACGGCAAAACGACATGCCCTAATAAGGCAAAAAGCGTTAACAAACGCCCCAGGGAATGTGCAAGCCCAGATGCGAGTCCGCAACGGGCGACTCAAGGCGGGAAGAGAATCAAGTGAAGGGATGCTCCACAGCTTGGTTCTGAGTCGCTAGTTGGAACGAAAGAGGCGCCCTCAAATAGTCCTGGCAAGTCGTATGCTGAGACCGTCTCGAAGGACGGAGCGGACAATGGGGACGGCTTCAAAGTTGTTAAGAAGAAAAAGAAACGGGCTCCAAAAGAGAAGCCCTCAGATGAGAAAAAAGAGTTTCCGAAGCCCCCTTCGAAGCTAAGGAGCACGGAAGCCGTTAAAATCACGGCAAGAGACCCAAGTTTGTATGAGGGTATCTTGCCGCTGATAAAAGCGAAGGTAAACCCAGAAGATACGGGTACCGTGATCCGGAAAATCAGGAGAACTTTAAAAAAGGAGGTTCTCGTGATAGTGAAAAAGGGTGGAGAGATCTTAAAGTTTGCGGATGCACTGTCTTCGGCCCTGCATGGCAAGGCTGAGGTCACACCTCCAATAAATAAAAGGTCTCTAGAGATTAAGGACTTGGATGAAGCCACCACAGAGGATGAGGTGACTTCAGCACTGAGAGAAAAACTGGGTAAACCCAACCTGGCAATGGAGTGCCGACTTTTGCCGCGGTACAGAGGAACTAAGGTTGCTCTGGTACGTCTGACAGAGGCAGAAAGTAACACTCTGCTAAAGTTTGGTAAAATAAAAGTCGGCTGGATAAATGCTCCAATTCGCGAGCATGTTAAAGTAGCTAGGTGCCAAAAGTGTCTAGGTTACGGACACAGAACTCTATCCTGCAAAGGCCCCGACAGAAGTAAAAACTGTCGGAGATGCGGCGGAGAGAGACACCTCGCGAAGAGCTGTAACGATAAGCCGAAGTGCCTTACTTGCTTGGACCTGGGGAAGCCGGAAACGGATCACGAGTCCGGTAAGAGAGCCTGCCCGGTTTACAGGGAAGAACTGCAAAAGATTAATAGGGCAAATCCTTAAAATTTTTGTAGGTCAACCTGCATACAAGTAAGGATGCACAGTTGCTCCTAATGCAAACAGCAAGGGAAAATGAGGTCGATATCCTGTTCTGCAGTGAGCAGTATCAAGGAAGCGACCTCGCCCCTTGGTATCAGGATAAGGCGAAGAGAGCCGCCATAAAGCTGTGCAACCCAGAATTGCGGGTTGACAAGTTTCTGGAGACGAGCAGTGGGTTCGTGTGGATAGAGGTGGCTAATATACGTATGTATAGCTGTTACTTCTCACCCAACGACCCACTGACAAACTTCGAAGCCAATATCGAAGACCTAGAAGCGAGCCTCACAGAATCCAGGCTGGATGTCATCATCACTGGCGATTTTAACGCAAAGTCGCCAGAGTGGGGTGAGACGAGACTCGACAAGAGAGGAATTCGTATTGGAGAAATGATCTCCAGAAACGACTTATTGGCTGTAAACCGAGGCAATACATGGACTTTTAGACGAGTTGCGATAGGATCAATTATAGATTTAACGATCGCATCGTCTAAACTATTTAGCCGCATAAGCGACTGGCGGGTCTCTGAAGAATATACGAGGAGGAAAAAGACAGGATGTTCCTAGTCGCAAAACCTCCTCGTGGAATATAAAGAGACTCGGCAAGGAAAAGTTCGGCCGGTCCCTAAGAGAAGCCCTTTTAATTGAGGACTTAGGCTGGGTGAAGAGGCCGAGCAGTCTGGATGGGGAGGTTCGAGCGGTGAGGAACATGATAGTCACCGCTTGCAATGCGTCTATGCCACGCAAAGGCGCCATTCCCGTAAGAAAATCCTTGCACTGGTGGTCAGAAGAGCTAGCCTCCTTGAGGAAGGAATGCCTCGAAGCAAGAAGGACATATACTCGATTTAAGGGAGATCCCTTGCTGAAAGAGGCTTTCAAGGAGGCGAAAAAGAACCTCAAGAAAGAGATCCGCAATTCGCGACGCCGTAGCTGGAAGGACCTTATCGAGGAAGTCAATAAGGACCCATGGGGTCTGGCTTTTAAAATCGTTACTAAGAAATTAGCGACGAGGCAAAAGACCCCTGGCCTGGACAATCCCGATTGGGTCAGAAAGATAATAAATTCTTTGTTTCCTTCTGCAGAACCATACCTTAGAAGGGACTGGAGTTTTTGCAAAGTCGAAGAAAAAGAACTCTTCACACTTAGTGAACTACAAAAAGCAGGCAAAAGATTGAAAACAGGCAAGGCGCCTGGAATCGATGGGATAAGTAACGAGATCCTAAAGTTGGTTATCGACACTTCACCCCAGATTCTGCTTCGATGCTTCAATCTTTGCCTTGAGAGAGGAGAGTTCTTCCGCGACTGGAAGCGACAGAGGTTAGTCCTCCTAAGAAAAGGTGAAAAACCTCTAGATAAGGTTTCATCGTACAGGCCTATATGCCTGCTAGATACGATGGGGAAACTTCTAGAGGATATGGTTCTGCAGAGAATGCAAAGCCACGTGACCGAAGAGAATCGTCTATCCGATCACCAATTTGGTTTCCGTCAAGGCAAGTCTACAGTTGATGCCATCCAGGCAGTAGTAGACATAGCCAAAGCAGGAAAAAACAAATTGGGACCAGATAAAAAGAAGAGCTTCTGCGCGTTGGTAGCTATTGACATACGCAACGCGTTTAATTCCGCAAGATGGAAGGATCTCATCGAGTCGATGAAAAAGAAGAACATGCCGCGCTACTTGTTGCGGATAATGGATAATTATCTAAGCGACAGGTGGGTCATATATGAGGGAGACACCTGCACTCTTAAGGAGGAGATGCAACGTGGGGCTCCTCAAGGCTCGAGGGTGGGTCCATTTATATGGAATGCATCTTACGATGACTTCCTGCGGATGGATCTGCCTGAAGGTGCGGTGATCATCGGCTTTGCGGATGACGCGTTGTTCGTGTGCACTGCCGAAAGCGAGAAGGCTCTTGGGACATTGGTGAACGAATGTCTGCGACGAGCAAAAAGCTGGCTGGATACCAGAGGTCTAGAAATGGCCCTGGAAAAGACCGAGGCACTGCTTGTCACAGACAGACGTGGTTATGAGCTCCCACGAATCGTGATAGACGGATTCGAGGTCAAGTGGGGTAAGCAAATTGAATATCTTGGTGTGGAGTTGGATGGAAAGTTAAACTTCCACCACCACATGGCTACGGCGTCAAATAAGGCGATCGAGTGTGCGGCTAATCTTTCACGGTTAATGCCAAATGTAGGCGGACCCCGTGAACAAAAAAGAAGACTGGTGGCGAGTGTCGCCCACGCTAAAATGCTCTATGCAGCACCAGCGTGGGCCCCATTCCTGAGGAGTAAAAGATGTTTGACCATCTGTGAAAAGTTACTGTCAGCGCAGAGATCGATAACTACGCGTATCATCTCTGCATATAAGACGGTATCTACGAGTGCTGTGCAGGTCCTTGCAAGTGTCCCGCCAGCAGATCTTTTGGCGAGGGAAAGGGAAGAAATGTTTCTCTTTTCTAAAGAAATAATTTTCCAGGATGAGGAAATAAGACCAAGCAAGGGCCTGATACGCAAAGAAGCGAGGCACAGGCTTATAGAAAGATGGCAAGAAAGATGGGATGGTGAGGAAAAAGGTCGATGGACTTATCGCCTTATCCCGGCACTCGCCACCTGGATAAATAGGAAACACGGTCAGGTTTCCTATTATACGACGCAGGCGCTCACTGGTCACGGGTGTTTTAACTCGTACCTGTGTCGCTTTAAATTACGCGAGGATGAGGTGTGTGCGTACTGCCAGTTCCCCGTTGACAACGCAGAGCACACCCTCTTCTCATGCAGGAAATGGGACTTGGAGAGGCAGGCCATGTTCGAAGGTGTAAGCAGTCAAGTTACACCAGAGAACATGGTATCGCTGATGACCCAGTCAGAAGAAAATTGGCGGCATGTCGAGAACTTTATAATCTCGGTTATGTCGAGAAACGATCTAGACGGCCGCCAAAAAGCGTAATTTAAACAGCTTTTAATTTGTTTGTTTGTTTTTTATTAATTTATTTTGTGATTTATTTGTCCTTTTACAATTTTAATTTATTTTGTTATTTTTATTTTTCCTTATACACTTTTAATTTATTTTGTTTTTTATTTGTCCTTATACACTTCTAATTGATTTTGTATTTTATTTGTCCTTATACAATTTTTACTTTTTGACATTATATATCTGTTAATTTTATATGTTTCTGTTTTAGACCCGTTTAATATTTTATCTATTGACATTCTAAATTATTTTAACATTAATTTTTTTTTTACTTTTGTTGTGCTGTTAATTCCGCTTTTATATTGAAATAGTTTTGAACTTTTTAACTATTGACGCAGGAGAACCGCAGGTAAAGAACAAAGTCGCAGCAGCGACAGAGTTGGAGCGCCACCCTCGAAGGCTAAAGTCTTACGACAGTTCCGAGGGAGGATAAAGGGCTCCAAAAGAAGGGTTACGAGTTTTAGTGGGTCGGGCTGGCAGTAGGTCGCCAGTATTCTAAATTTATTATAATACTTATTTATTTTACTTTTTTTTTATTTTTCTTCAGTTTTGTTATACCAACCCCACATAACCTTGGAGTGCGGAATCCAAGGTATCTGTAGGCAGATTTCCCAAAAGTCCCTAAGCAAAAAAAATAGAAAATGTTTATAAAAATTAATATTTTATGTTCTATTAATTAAATTTGGATTTTTGAATTAAAATTTTGTAATATTGATTTAGATTAAATATATCGAAGTGGCTATTTCGCCCGTCAAGGGCGAAATAAGAGAAATAGTTTATTTCGCCCGTCACTGAAAATGCATGGCAATAAAAAAACGTAGAATGAGAGAGATAGGAAATTATTCTATCTCTCTCACTCTTGAACGTAACTATGGCAACCTGCATGCATAAGTTTTGCATGAGAAGGTCTGAACGCTCCCTAAGTTTTATTAGTTGCGTAATTTCCTGTAATAAATTGCGCAAACTTCCTTTTTATTTGTTTTTAATATAAAAAAATATAATAATAATAAAAAAAATAAATAAAAATAAATAAATAAAAAAATTAATAAATAAAAAAAATTATATAAAAAATAAGTAAATAAAATAAAATATATAAAAATTAAAAAATAAAATGTTGCTAGAGCTCCAATGCAGAGAACAAATCAATTCAACGGTGAATATGGTTGCAATTGGTGCCTCAACCCGGAAAAATGGGTTCCAAATGAAAACAAACTAAATTCCGGTGCTTATAAATATCCTCTACTAAATACACCAGCAAAATTGCGAAACCATACCGATTCCATTAATCACATGCAATTAGGATCAAAATCCAAACCGTGTTTTGGATTTCAAAAACTATCAATTTTAATAAATCTTAAAAAATTTAATATTATTGATGGTTTTGTTCCGGAGTCAATGCACATGATTAGTGGTATTGGAAAACAATTTTGCAACATTTGGTTTGGTACAAAATCAAATGCATCGAAATTTGTTTCGGTAAATGATATCAACAATATTAACCAAATAATGCTCAAAATAAAAGTTCCGTTTTAAATTGAACGCCTCACACGTTCACTTAAAGATAAAGCACAATGGAAAGCTAGAGAGTGGGAAAATTGGATACTCTATTATAGTTTACCAATAATTTCCTACTTTCTATCCAAAAAGTTTGTCATGCACTGGCTTCTACTAGTAGAAGCTTTATTTATACTTCTGCAATCAAAAATAACATTAACCGAGCTTGATCACGCTGACAAACTATTACACATGTTTGTAGCAGAAGTGGAAAACATATATACTGCAACAGCAATGACATATAATGTGCATCTTTTGTTACATTTAAGCACAAGCGTTTTAAATTGGGGTCCTCTTATTGCTCATTCTGCATACAGTTTTGAAGATGGAAATAGACAGTTATTAAAAACTATCCACGCTGCGAAAGGTGTCCATCTTCAAGTATCAAGGCATATCTCCTTAAATTTTTCAGAAGTGTTATAATCAAACGAGCAATTTATCCAACGTGTTCTTCTCAAACAAAACATTACTATGATCAATTGGGAAACACAAAGGTGCAAAAAAGTATTAGATTATCCGAAGCGCGATATTTTGGAGTTTTTTCTAAAGTAAATATTTTTTGGATAAATGCGTTAAATTTAACAGATAAAGCAGTTTATTTTCTAAAAATAGTTAAAGATGGTTGCCTCTTTCTATTGCGTGATAAAGTAAATAAACAATCTAATAATACTTATGCGGGGTCTTTTAGATTTTTCCTTAAGGTGACAATAACTGGTGCATTTACCTTGAGGGGTTAACCACTCTAGAGCGTTAAAAAGAGGTTTTAATTTCAACATTTTTTTTAAAGAAAAATTTAAATTTAATGAAAAATATGTTTAAATATCTCTTTTAGATACACTTTAAAGAGAAAAAAATATACTTTATAAATTTGTTTTTGTTTAAAAACAGCAGATGTACATACATTTGATGGAAACCCTTTGAAAAAAATTCTTCGCGGCCGGAAAGGCTTTTAGTACAACTAGCTGTCTACGCGCGCCTTGGCGCGCGTGAAATTTCTTTACATTTGGACAAGTAAAAATCTCTTGCTTCAAAATCCAGTAAGAAATGAAAGATCTATTAGGCGTCTCGAAACACAGATCTAGAATAGAGATTTTTGTTGTTGCATAAAAACAGTTACAACTAATTATTACTTTACCAAACCACATAAAATTATTTAAAGAATTATTGGATATACTTCGGAAAACAACCCCCGCCCGATTTTAATGAAACTTCGTATACTTACGTAATTTTGTGCGCTGATTACGAAAATCATAGTGAAAATTGGCGCAAATTTGATTTTTATGGTGAAAACCATAAAAACACCATAAAATTGTGGTTTTTTGCGTTTTACTTCTAAAAATCGCAAAATAGTAAAAAATGTTATATATAAAAGTTGTAGATCTCTACAAAATACAACTTTAATGTTCTATACATTTTTTTGAAAAAACTGTCAAATTTTCGAGAAAAATGCAAAAAACTTAAAAATACTATGTAAATTAGGTAATTTCTAATATTTTGATATTTCGCTTATCCATATTGCATAAGTAATATCGATGTTTAAAAACATATCGTTATCGAAAATAAATATCGATATATCGTAAAAAAGATATCGCGCATGCGCAGAAAAACGATATCCCATCACTAGGAGGATGATTGACACATAATAGAACTATAAGTTGGGAAGATACAAATAATTGTTCATTGAAACCTCTACTTACCTCTACGTTCATTACTTACCTCTACCTCTAATAACATTAATAATATAGCATACATTGTTACACGTTCTGACAGTCGGCATAGTCAAAAGTCATTTAACATACATTGTACATTAAGAAGCTTACTGATCTCAGGTCATTTTATTGAGTAAAGCATCAATAAGATCTTAATAAGATAATCTTAATAAGAATAAGATCTTTTGTTAAAAATGGACGAAGACTTAAATATTTTTAGGTTAAGTTCGATTCTGCAAAGCCGGCAAACAACTCTTGCTTGGCTACGCACGGTCGAACTTATACCAAAAGACAGATTTTGCCGCAAGCATAAAAAAATATGACTTGCAACGAAAATAAACTTGTGTGCGGGATTTTCGTATGCAAAAAGTCGGGTTCGGAGCACAATGTAACTGTTGCAGAAAACACTTGGTTTGAGAGATGCCATATTTCTGCATCAAGTTGCATTCTGCTCACCTACTGTTTTGCTGTACAATCTAATTTTGAGAAAACAATAAGAGAAGGTAGCATCGTAAAGGGACAAAAAGTGTCTTCGGAAACGGTGGCAGACAGATTCTCTTACTGTCGCGAGGTCTGCATGGTAGCTCTTGACAAGGAATTGCAGACAGAAGGTCCAATCAGAGGTGTCGGAGAAGTGATTGAGATCGACGAATGTAAAATCGGCCGACGAAAATTTGAAAGAGGGCGTGTGGTTGAAGGTTCCTGGATTCTCGGAATGATTCACAGAGGCCATCCACATAATTATCGGTTAGAAATCTGTCCCGACAACAAACGTGATCAAAATACTTTGATTGCGCTTATAAAAAAACACGTAGCTGTTGGGACAGAAATTCACACCGATTGCTGGAAAGGCTATCTGAATTTAACAGACCACGGCTATGTGCATGGAACTGTGAACCATTCTGAAGAATTTGTAAACCAGGAAACCGGAGCCCACACTCAAAACATCGAGTCTTCTTGGCGGTGGATGCGGCGGTTTTTATCTCGTGGTGGCATCCGAAAGAGCAACCTTGCAGACCATCTGTGTAAATTTTTGTGGCGTCGGAGAGTTAAAAAACTAAAGAATGACCCTTTCAAACAATTGTTAACGGACATTAAAGTCTGTTACCCCGGCCACAAAAATTAGCACCATTAAATTGAGATTTTTCTCAAAACAATCAGCCCTTTTCAGGGCTATTAAAAACAAGATTTCGCAACACTCAGCCCTTTTCAGGGCTATTAAAAACAAGATTTCGCAACACTCAGCCCTTTTCAGGGCTATTAAAAACAAGATTTCGCAACAATCAGCCCTTTTCACGGCTATTAAAAACAAGATTTCGCAACACTCAGCCCTTTTCAGGGCTATTAAAAACAAGATTTCGCAACAATCAGCCCTTTTCACGGCTATTAAAAACAAGATTTCTTAACAATCAGCCCTTTTTCAGGGCTATTAAAAACAAGATTTCGCAACAATCAGCCCTTTTCAGGGCTATTAAAAACCAAATTTAGCAGCAATCAGCCCTTTTCGTTTTTTTTCGTTGGAGGGGGATTGGTTTCTGGGTTCGGTAGCTTCTGGTACCAACTAGAAAACCACATTGGGGGGTTGGTTTCTGGGTTCGGTAGCTTCTAGTACCAACTAGAAAACCACTTTGACTCCCTTTTTGTACAAGAAATAAGCGAGGCACTAGCGAAAGCGGGCTTCGCCCGCTTTAGTGTGGTTTCTCCATGGGTCACCATAAAAAAAGTATTTTCAAGATCCGTTGGAGGGGGGGTGGTTTCTGGGTTCGGTAGCTTCTGGTACCAACTAGAAAACCACTTTGACTCCCTTTTTGTACAAGAAATAAGCGAGGCACTAGCGAAAGCGGGCTTCGCTCGCTTTAGTGTGGTTTCTCCATGGGTCACCATAAAAAAAGTATTTTCAAGATCCGTTGGAGGGGGGGTGGTTTCTGGGTTCGGTAGCTTCTGGTACCAACTAGAAAACCACTTTGACTCCCTTTTTGTACAAGAAATAAGCGAGGCACTAGCGAAAGCGGGCTTCGCCCGCTTTAGTGTGGTTTCTCCATGGGTCACCATAAAAAAAGTATTTTCAAGATCCGTTGGAGGGAGGTTGGTTTCTGGGTTCGGTAGCTTCTGGTACCAACTAGAGAACCACTTTGACTCCCTTTTTTACAAGAAATAAGCGAGGCACTAGCGAAAGCGGGCTTCGCCCGCTTTCTTGTGGTTTCTCCATGGGTCACCATAAAAAAAGTATTTTCAAGATCCGTTGGAGGGGGGTTGGTTTCTGGGTTCGGTAGCTTCTGGTACCAACTAGAAAACCACTTTGACTCCCTTTTTGTACAAGAAATAAGCGGGTCACTAGCGAAAGCGGGCTTCGCCCGCTTTCGTATGGTTTCTCCATGGGTCTTCATTAAATTGTGTTTTCAAGATCCGTTGGAGGGGGGTTGATTTCTGGGTTCGGTAGCTTCTGGTACCAACTAGAAAATCACTTTGACTCCCTTTTTGTACATCGATATTACTTATGCAATATGGATAAGCGAAATATCAAAATATTAGAAATTACCTAATTTACATAGTATTTTTAAGTTTTTTGCATTTTTCTCGAAAATTTGACAGTTTTTCAAAAAAATGTATAGAACATTAAAGTTGTATTTTGCAGAGATCTACAACTTTTATATATAACATTTTTTACTATTTTGCGATTGTTAGAAGTAAAACGCAAAAAACCACAATTTTATGGTGTTTTTATGGTTTTCACCATAAAAATCAAATTTGCGCCAATTTTCACTATGATTTTCGTAATCAGCGCACAAAATTACGTAAGTATACGAAGTTTCATTAAAATCGGGCGGGGGTTGTTTTCGGAAGTACACCCGAATTATTAAATAAATATAAATTTACTTTTCGCATAAAATATTATTTATATTGATAACAAAATATGCTTTATAATAATTGTTAAAATAAGATTGTGTATTATTTATTGGTACAAATTTTCAAGACCTATATTCTTTTCTTGTTATAGAATAATTATAGAACGTGTTCATTGGGCTTTTTCTTTAAAAATAGGGGAGACCACGGCTAAACCGGACGGATTTGTTCTTTGGCCAAAAAACTCATACAAAAAATTTTTTTTTGCTAAAGAGTAATATACCGTTTTGAAGCTTGTACCTTCACCAACAAATCGCACTTGTTCGATGTAGAAAAACTACAGTAGCTTTGGAGATATGTTGCTTCGAAGATGACTACCTCAAAAACAAAAATCCGAAAATTGGTAGGGCTAAACCGGACACCCCATGGGGATAAATCAGACACGGCTAATTAATTAAAGAATAAGACACAAATTTTCGTTTTTTTTGTAGAAAAGTCAAATCAATTCTTCTCTTATTTAAATGTAGGTAGTTCTATACAAAGAATATAATATAAAATGTAAAATCGGTAATTAATATAATATAAAATGAATTGCAGTTTTCAGACTTGTCTATTTGCAGCAACTCGCTTGCAAATTCGAGTTTTAAAATAAATTCTTTATTTATTTAGTTTTAAAGTGGTTCTATGCAAAGAATATAATATAAAATAGTTAATTAATATAAAATAAATTAAAGTATTCAAAGATTTGGTTGTTTTTTATCACGATGTCCGATTCATCCCCACACCGTCATCTAATAATTAAACTGCAATATATTTTTTCTTCTTAACGTTTTTCATTAAACTCTTTTTCTACTAAACTCAGTACACCATTAGCTAAAAGAAAAATTGCAGTGTGATATTTGGACTTTAACTTTAACGATAAAAACCCTAAAAAATGAGAAAAAATTTTTTACTTTTACCTCAAAAAATGACATTTTCACATATTAACGGCAACTATTATTACAAGAAAAATGACACGTCCCTAAAACCTCATGCAGAATTTGCATCACGAAATTGTGCGTACATAGGTTATTTACACGGTTTGAAATTCTTTACGGTTTCGGAAATATTTGACTCGTCCGGTTTATCCCCGGTCTCCCCTACAATAATACGTAATCGGACTAAATTTGATTTCGACTGTCTGTTTGATTTTTCCTTAAGAAAAGTTCTAATAATTTTGGTATTTAAAAATACCAAAATTTAAAAAAAAAATCTAACATATAATTGTATCATTTTAGAGAAATTATTTAAAAAAATAGTTTTAAAAACAACATTATTTATAATAAAAAAATAAAATAAAAAATATAAAGAACAAAAAAATATTTTCAGACAAATCACCGTATAATGTATAAATAATTATATAAACATTTTATATATTATATGTATGTTATATATATATATTATTATATATATTATATATATATATATATATATATATATATATATATATATATATATATATATATATATATATATATATGGGGCAAAATTCCTCAATTGTCCTAACTTAAAATTGAAAGTCTTCAAATCGGGTTGATTTTTGCACAAACTTTAGTACTATAGGGGAGTACTTTATCCACAAAATATTAAAATATTTTATTAAAAATTGTAGAGGGGGGAGGGGGTTAAAGTTTTTGGTAACGTGTTAACAGTGGATTCTTATAGCTAATGTAGCTAAAAAACAGTAGAGTGGACAAAATTTTGCCCTATATGTTTTCGAAAGGTTTTTTCCTCCTCTTTCGAATGGTGTAAAAAAAAAATTTTTTTATTAACAATTTAAGTTAATTTTTTCAAAATTAAAAATATTTTTGACTTTTTTTTGAAAATCGGCATTTTTTTTTTCTTTTTTTTTTGCCTTAAAATAAAGCTTATTATATGTACTTTCCAAACCCCTTTGGTAAAAAATGCCGTTTTTTTTGTTTTCGAATTATTAATTAATTAATTAATAAAAATTTTTTAAAAATTATTAAAAAATGAAATACTTTTTAAGCAAATAAACTTTTTTTAATTATGAGCTTATCATCGTAAAGCTGCTTAAATTCCGCATCCAACGAGTATAAATACATTTATTTTTATAAATAATTGTTTAATAAACAAATAATTGAAAATTTATTTATTAATTTTTTGAAAAAAAAAAACAATTTCTTTCTTCATTTTTTCTTTAAAATACAGATCAATATGTGTACATTCAATACCGGTTTAGGAAAAAATGACGCTTGATTAGTTTTCAAATAATTAATCATTTAATTAGTTAATTAACAAATTAATAGTAGTAAAAAATTACTAAAAAATTAAATATTTTTCAAGAAAATAAACTTTTCTTAATTACGAGTTTGTCATCGGAAAGCTTACCAAATTCTGCATCCAACAATCATAAACTCAACTGTTTTTTTATAAATAATTATTAATTAAATAAATAATTTATTATTTATTTATTAATTTTTTGAAAAAGGGATATTTTTTTATTTTTCCTTTAAAATAAGGCTTAATATATTTACTTTCGATACCCGATTAGGAAAAGTTACAATATTTTTTGTTTTCGTATTATTTATTAATTAATTAATAAAAAATAGACATGTTGGATGCGGAATTTGTTAAGCTTTACGTTGGAAAGCTAAAAATTAGGTAAAGTTTTTTTTTAAATATTAATTTTTTTTACTAATTTTTATTAATTAATTAATAAATAATACGAAAACAAAAAATATTGTAACTTTTCCTAATCGGGTATCGAAAGTAAATATATTAAGTCTTATTTTAAAGGAAAAATAAAAAAATATCCCTTTTTCAAAAAATTAATAAATAAATAATAAATTATTTATTTAATTAATAATTATTTATAAAAAAACAGTTGAGTTTATGATTGTTGGATGCAGAATTTGGTAAGCTTTCCGATGACAAACTCGTAATTAAGAAAAGTTTATTTTCTTGAAAAATATTTAATTTTTTAGTAATTTTTTACTACTATTAATTTGTTAATTAACTAATTAAATGATTAATTATTTGAAAACTAATCAAGCGTCATTTTTTCCTAAACCGGTATTGAATGTACACATATTGATCTGTATTTTAAAGAAAAAATGAAGAAAGAAATTGTTTTTTTTTCAAAAAATTAATAAATAAATTTTCAATTATTTGTTTATTAAACAATTATTTATAAAAATAAATGTATTTATACTCGTTGGATGCGGAATTTAAGCAGCTTTACGATGATAAGCTCATAATTAAAAAAAGTTTATTTGCTTAAAAAGTATTTCATTTTTTAATAATTTTTAACAAATTTTTATTAATTAATTAATTAATAATTCGAAAACAAAAAAAAAACGGCATTTTTTACCAAAGGGGTATGGAAAGTACATATAATAAGCTTTATTTTAAGGCAAAAAAAAAAGAAAAAAAAATGCCGATTTTCAAAAAAAAGTCAAAAATATTTTTAATTTTGAAAAAATTAACTTAAATTGTTAATAAAAAATTTTTTTTTTTTACACCATTCGAAAGAGGAGGAAAAAACCTTTCGAAAACATGTAGGGCAAAATTTTGTCCACTCTACTGTTTTTTAGCTACATTAGCTATAAGAATCCACTGTTAACACGTTACCAAAAACTTTAACCCCCTCCCCCCTCTACAATTTTTAATAAAATATTTTAATATTTTGTGGATAAAGTACTCCCCTATAGTACTAAAGTTTGTGCAAAAATCAACCCGATTTGAAGACTTTCAATTTTAAGTTAGGACAATTGAGGAATTTTGCCCCATATATATATATATATATATATATATATATATATATATATATATATATATATATATATATATAATAGTTTAAAAAATAGTAATATAAAATAATGGTAGAAATATAAAACATCTGAAAAAATCTTTAGCTAAATTACCTAATAATAATTATCTTTATTTAGACGTAAAACCAAAAAAAAAATTTTTAACGACCGCAATATTGAATTTTTTAATTCTGACATCAAATTTGTAATCAGCGACCCTAAAAACCCCCGAGTACCGATTTTAAAGAAAATCTGATCGATTTTCTGTTCTTTAACTTTTAGGAATGGAATTTTCCAAAAAACGTACAACACGCACTATATTTTTCGCACCACGTCACTTCCGGAATTATTTGGGATATGTTTACACTTATTACAGTAGGTGATGTTGAAACATTACAAAATAATGCAATATTGCAGAAAAATTACTAACTTTTTATACGCAATTATAACCCGGGTCCCTCGGACCCGGCTTGAGTCTTTACGTAAGTTCGACTTAAAAGGGAATTTTCCAGAGTATTTTATGAATTAAAAATTCTATACAAAAGTGAAAAATGTGTGTTTTTACGCCCTTATGTCTAATGTGAAGTTGATTTTCTAATAATATTTTCTTAACCGGAAGTAGAAAAAAAACTTTCCACCGGGTCCGTGGGACCCGGCTCGAGCCCGTGAGGGTTAACAAATAAACGCTTTTTAATGGTCCTAAGCTTATTTAAAAATATTTAAATATTTATACTTTGTATATACTTATCGATTCGTCTTGATATAAAAATTTCAATTTTATTATATATAAATTTAGATTTTGCTAAAAAAAATTTTTCTACTTGAACAAGTTTTTGAAAAAAAACAACTGTAAAATTTTTTGTGTGGGATATATTCTATATTCCTTTTGTCCATTTTGAAATATTAATGTGATAAATAAGCCCTCAAAATTTCATCCGAATTCAAGAAAATCTATGGAAGGTATCATGTTCACACGAAAGCAAGATCTATAAACAGATACACAAATTGTTTAATACATTTTAGAAAATTTTATTATTTAAAGGACTACATAGCTTTTTCACGTGAAATAAAAATCAATTATAAGTAAATAAGCATGAAAATATAATAATATTGTTTATTGTTTTAAGACCTAAAAATCTATACACAATGAAGTTACGTGGAATCAATTTATGTTCAAGTTTAAAATGTAATTTCAAAATATAGTAATTTTAAAAAATAAATAAAAAATACACTCGACTTAAAATATTAAATTAATAAATAAAAAAATGTTGGAAATTATATATTTTTTAATTTGGAAATGAAACTCAAAAATGCACTTTTTTGGGAATAAAATGTAAATTATTTATCAAAAATAAGGTAAGAAAAAGGAAAAAAATGTATAAATTAGAGTTTTGCAGATACTTAAATTTTGCGTAAACTCGAAATTGGAATCAAATCATTCCTTCATATTAATTTTCATTGAAAGGATAGAATATTCGAAATTTGCACACATATTTTTACATTTGAAAAAACTTATAAAAATTGTAATCAAGAAATATATAATTTACTATTTTTGCAGTTATTATCAATTTATATTCCTTTAAAAATATGATTATGAAATAAAAAAAATTTATAATGATGTTGAATTTACCACTTGGTTAAAATTGTTTAATTGAGAGATGAAATATTATCAATCTTGTCTTCGTCCAGCAAAGTACACGTTCATTTGATTGAACAAATATTGTGACATTTTTTTCGTTTCTGAAGAGGACGACTGTGTCGTTGAAACGTAAACAGATTGTTTTTTATTCGAACCTGACTTGGATAGATTGATAATATTTCATCTCTCAATTAAAAAAAAATTTATATTGAATTCATTTCATTTATTTATTCTAATATCTGTCACTAAGAATACAGAAAACCATGATGCTCAAACCAAAAAAAGTAGGCGTTACTTTCTTAACTGTTCGCCTCTCTCTCGCTTCTACTCTAAACTGAAAGAAAAGACGATACTTCCCACTCCTTCTCTATATCATGATTTCTCTCTTATATACTCTGACAAACTTCTCTCTCCATCTTTTCTCTGTCATCAAAATCACAGCAGGAGGGCGGACGGAATTCTTGCGGACAGAATGAATGAACGAATACGGAGATTAATATATATAATAATGTTCGCCTCTCTCTCGCTTCTACTCTAAACTGAAAGAAAAGACGATACTTCCCACTCCTTCTCTATATCATGATTTCTCTTATATATACTCTGACAAACTTCTCTTTCCATCTTTTCTCTGTCATCAAAATCACAGCAGGAGGGCGGACGGAATTCTTGCGGACAGAATGAATGAAAGAATACAGAGATTAATATATATAATTTTCATCCCAGAACAGAAAACAAATTATTTTCTATTTTTACATCTCAAAAGCTAGAGAAAACATAAAAATATCCCTTACGTCTTTCTCTAGCTTTTAAGATGTAAAAATAGAAGAACATTTCATTTCCATGAAATGTTTTTCTAGAACAGAAGTTTTAGTATAAAATTGTACAAAATTGTAAACAAAAAAAATTTATAAAATATATTTTTTTTGTCTTTAAAGTGTACCTAATAGAGATATGACAAAAAAAAATTTTGTTACAGTTATAAACAATAAAAGTTTTTAACAATATTAAATGAAAATATTTTTTTCTTGAGTTCTTTTTAACCGATTTTAAAAACCAAATAGGCGTTTTTTCGTCTTGAAGCGTAGAATTTAAAAATATATTTTGTTTAAAAAATTCTTTATTTTTGATTGTTTTTTAAATTATTTATTTATAATATTATAATAAAACAACAGTCTTCTTCACGCTATACTCAAAATTAAAAAATACTATTTTATTCTGCATACATTTTTGAGTAAAAAACAATTGAGAAAAAATGGCCCGCTACTAGAAATAATAATATTAAATTATTTTGTCGCCGTGTAAGCCGTTTTAGTGGTGTTCACTCCCGAAGCGCTGTTTTCGCGTTATACATCAAGTTTAAATTTGAGGTTCTTTTGTTTTTCTAATATTTATCTGCGTTTCGTTTAATATTAGTAGTAAATTGACTGCAAATTTAAAATTTGTTAAATATAAAAATTAAGAAATGCTCGAATATGTTATAAATGTATTTTTGTAATAAAAAATTGTTTACAATAAATTTGTAATTATTTATTTAAAAAAGAACACAAAATCTTTCAAATTAATACAATTTATAATTTTACAGAAAGTAATATTTTTCTGATTAAGCAGGTTTCTGTATTAGGGCAGCTGTGCTGTCGATACATATGAAGCCCATGAGCTTATAGAGATTTATTTAAGACTTAATTAATTGATTCGGAAAATTGATAGCTTCTTCTCATTTAATACAATTTATAGTTTATAAACGTTTTTCCTATGCCCAAGTTGCCCTAGTTTTCTTCATGAACTTGTACAATTTTCCATATAACTTTTTGTACAAAAAAATGTTCAAGATCTAATTGAAGAAAATGCTCAAGATCTTGTACAGGAAAATACTCAAGAACCGTTATGTTAATTTTATTGACGCTTTCGCATAAATGTTCATGTAAAATTTCTTGTACGAGATCACGTACATGATATATTAAAGGAATTTTTTAACGTTAAACTACAAAAGATCATGTACCTTTACTTGTACTAGAACTTGTACATGATTTAAAACTATATAAATCTTGAACAAGTTCTTGTACGATTTACGGAACTACTTTTTCCTTCCTCTTTATGGGCAACATATAAACTTGAATGAGAACTTGTACTGGAACTGCTGTTTAAAAATGATGGACTAAAGATCTCGTACAGTTTCCCCTACAAAAGTATTTTTATTTTACGGGTTCTCGTACAAGATCTTGTACAGAAACTTGTTTCAATTTCTTATGCTGAAATGGTACAGTTTCTGTGACTGAAATCGTACAAGTTCTCCTGCTGAACATGTACAGGAAATTGTACAAGATCATGTACGGGGATTTTCAGTAGGCGTATCTACCAATAATATATGTCAGAATTGGCTATATTTATAGGAAGTTGAAGTCCACAACGTTGATCAACGAAAAAAAATTGTTTACTAATTAAATTAATTTAAAATAATGCATTAATATTCACAAACAAAAATATTTAAACAAAATGATTCAAGTTTATGTTTTTTGATAATAATTGTAGAACAATAAAATATTAAATTAAAAATAATATTTTATTGCATTAAACAAATTTTTTACGTTGATAAACGTTGTGGACTTCAACTTCCTATATTTATGGCAGTACCATAAATATATTCTTTTCAGTGTAGAGAATGATGCCGAAGTGCTAGAAATATTTAATTAGACTTGAATTAAAACTGCAAGTATCAACTATAAGAATCAAATCGAAAAAGTTGTAAATCAGTCAAAAATTTTCAAATAGCACAACATTTTCATCTGCGCACGCGCTCTACATGTACTCATAGAGCGGTACACTGTAACACTCTTATACTTATTAATTTTATTTGCGCTATTTATTGTTCTTTATCATTTTTGGGATTGATAATTAATACGAATTTTAAAACCACCATTTTGAATTTTTTTATTTTGACTTAAAATTCGTATTCATTTACCTCGAAAATCCCCAAATACCAAGTTTTAATCAAATTCATCAATTTACAAAATTTATATGTCCTCCATTTTGAAGCCAAAATTATGAATTTTTTAATAACTACCTTACATTCAATCAGCAATATTCAGCGAGCCTAAAAATGATAAATAGCGCAAATAAAATTAATAAGTATAAGATTGTCACAGTGTACCACTCTATGAGTACATGTAGAGCGCGTGCGCAGATAAAAATGTTGTGTTATTTGAAAATTTTTGACTGATTTAGAACTTTTTTGAATTTGATTCTTATAGTTGACAGTTGAAGCTTTAATTCAAGCTTAATTAAAGATTTCTAGCACGTCGGTATCATTCTCTGCATGTGGTAAAAAGAAACCGCAGGGTTTTTTAAAACCTTGAGTGCATTTTTTTAAATCTCGACGTGATAGGCACTTTTGGAGGTCATGTTCGTGTTCAGCGATGAAAATCCTATAAGAATATTATTATCCGATTTTTGAATCAGAGAAAAAGTAACTTTTTGTCGACCAGTGTAATAATAATTTAGTCATTAATTAAAATAAATAAAATTATGTAAATTATTGAAAGAAAATAAGAAAAAAGTTTTTTTAAACTTACTTCAATAAAAGCAATTCTAATAATAATTTACATTTTTATTGATACAAAATATTTTTTTTACTACAAAAATATTAATAATAATTACCAATATTAAAGAAATTACTCTTCATGCATTAATAATTGAAGACCTTCATGGAGTAACGATCTATGGCACATTTTAAAATGCATACAATTTCTAATTTTTATTTTTTTAGGGTATGTCCAAGTTGTGAAATGTAAACAAACCATCAAGCACTAAAATGACATTTCGGAAACAGCCTTTTCTCCCACAAAAATTAACATTGGACCGCTTTTTTTATAAAAATGATAAATTGGTGGGTCAAAGTTTCCAATGAAATCAAAATTCACTATAAGCAATTAACAGTAATTAGTAAAATAAATAATTCAAATGACCTGTGAAATAGCATTTTTGACGCGTCACGAAAAATAAACTGTTTGGAGTATATCAACCGCACTGACGATGAAGAAGTCTCATATCAGCGATTAAATCTTCAACATGTGGAAGGGGAAATTTTTCCCTTTCCTCCTTGAAATTACAAGAGAATGGGTTAAAAATTCTTCATCGTCCGTGCGGTTGATATAGTCAAACACTTTAATTTTTCGCGACTTGAGACTCTGCTGCTCTCTGCGCAAGTGCATACCCCCGTGCAGAAATTGCCCTACCCTGTAAAAAAAAATATTGGGAGGTACGGGATACCGCATTTCAGGTGCCTACTTATCAATGCGGTATTCGCGAAATAGCGCATTGGGTGTCGTGGTGAATGCGGTATTCAAGGGGTCCCAATGCGGTGCAAGTTTTAAGCTTAAAAAAAAAAAGAAAATACGTGACAGGAGTAAATAATTAGTGTCAGTGGATCAAAATACGAATTAAAGGAATGAAAAAATACTAATAGTGAGTGTGAAAATAAAGTTTAAAGAAAATAAGGTAAGATCAACTGTTAAATGTAAGTCCAATGCGGCATAGGCTTTTTTCAATGCGGCGCATAATCGGTATACAGTTCGCGCAGTGCAGCGGCGCTCTCTTCTTTACCTAAAGCGGATTCTTTCTATTCAAATGGTAATTTTGAAAATAATGAAAAATAATATTAACTAAAAGTTGATAATGTATTTCAATCAATAAAAAAATGTTAAGAGCGTTCGACGGTCTCTAAAATTTGTAGGTTATTTGCGACTTACAGTTATCGCCAAAGAAAAACGATGACACTGACTGTTTGAAATTACGTGAAATTAGTAAACAACCGTTTTCGAACTAGTGTTTCTCTGCACACAAGCACTTTTTACAAGATCTGACATCGTCCATTTGTCAAAAATTTTTTTAATTATCTGAATTGAAAAGATTTTGTTAATCCATACAGAAACACGGTTGCAGCATTGGAATTACAAAAGTAATGTAATGACAGGCGGCAAGGCGTGTGTTACTGCCATTTTGCCAGTAGAGGGCAGAAGCAAGCAGGGAGCGTAAAGGATCAGCTGTCAAAATGATGCATTACATTGCTATGGTAATTCCAATGCTGCAACCGCGTTTCTGTATGGATTAACAAAATCTTTTCAATTCAGATAATTAAAAACATTTTTGACCAATGGACGTTGTCAGATTTTGTAAAAAGTGCTTGTGTGCAGAGAAACACTAGTTCGAAAACGGTTGTTTACTAATTTCACGTAATTTCAAACAGTCAGTGTCATCATTTTTCTTTGGCGATAACTGTAAGTCGCAAATAACCTACAAATTTTAGAGACCGTCGAACGCTCTTAACATTTTTTTATTGATTGAAATACATTATCAACTTTTAGTTAATATTATTTTTCATTATTTTCAAAATTACCATTTGAATAGAAAGAATCCGCTTTAGGTAAAGAAGAGAGCGCCGCTGCACTGCGCGAACTGTATACCGATTATGCGCCGCATTGAAAAAAGCCTATGCCGCATTGGACTTACATTTAACAGTTGATCTTACCTTATTTTCTTTAAACTTTATTTTCACACTCACTATTAGTATTTTTTCATTCCTTTAATTCGTATTTTGATCCACTAACACTAATTATTTACTCCTGTCACGTATTTTCTTTTTTTTAAAGCTTAAAACTTGCACCGCATTGGGACCCCTTGAATACCGCATTCACCACGACACCCAATGCGCTATTTCGCGAATACCGCATTGACAGGTAGGCACTTGCAATGCGGTATCCCGTACCTCCCAATACCTTTTTTTTACAGGGTACTTTTCCCCATTTGAAATAGGGCGTTGGTGAGGCACTGGCTAGAAAAATCTGTCAAGTAAAAACTAGACAGATAGTATCAGGAAACTAGATAGATTTTCTAACCAGTAAATCTAAAAATGAAATATTGACGCGCTTGGGTAAAAAACATATCATTAAATTTAAACTAGTCAGTCCCTGATTACTGCCTCATCATTAATTTCGCGCATGCTTGATACAGCATAAGTTGATATGTACGTAAACTGGATGGAAGTATAACCAAACGACTTGTTTATTTTGTGAACAGTTATTTTTAATTTAAAAAATGGAAAAAGGGGATATATGAAAGAAAAGAAAGCAGGATCAAGTACATTTTCGAGTGAAGAGGCATCGTGCTTTGAAAAAACTGAAAGAGTCCTGCGAAAAGAATCAGAACTTACTTGAAATTTCAGGAGGTAAATATACCCAATCTTTTACATTTAGATCTTTTGGTTCTAATAATTTTTTTTAACAATTTACAGCATTTTCATAATATTTTAGAGCAAAATATTTTATTAGATAATAATAGTAAACTACGAGGTAAACTATTATAAATCATAATATAAATAATCATTAACGCCCTATTTCAAATGGGGAAAAGTAGGGCAATTTCTGCACGGGTACTGCTGCTGAAAACAATAGTGAGATTCTGGTAAGGTTCTTATAAGGGCCTTCTATTCTGGTCGGGGATTAGAGAGGCAATCTAGTTACTACCTCGCGAGATTGCTCTTGTCAGGGTCCGATTACTTAAGCGTTACAGAATTGATTGAGTCTGCGTTATTTTGCCCCACAAGGACCCTATCTACAATTGGGAAAAATAGTCAGTACCTCACCAGTTTCCAAGTTAAATTTCTGCACGGCCCTTACTAAGAATGCATTGACAGCACCATGTGGAAGTGCACATTTTGTTTGAAATAAAACTTGGTTGTTTTCTAATTTTTTTCAGCTCTGCAAGGCTTAGTAACCAAACTCAATACATCAGCTCACTATTTTCATAAAAAAAGGATGTTTAAAAAATGTGATTTTAGTGCCCGATTTGTTAAAATTTTTCTTTCTTTACATTTCACAACTTGGACTTGCCCCTTAACTATGAAAAAACGTCACACTGAATAACATGATTTGAAGTGAATATAAAGTGAATAAAGACAATTTTGTCATGTGTCAGGACAAATTATATACCACTCTTTATTTGGCCCGCTTTTAATTACGAAGTGTTTATTTCGCCTGTTAAATGGCAAAATAAGAGAAATACTTTATTTTGACCGTTACTAAAAAAAATCATTGTTAGAAAAAAAGGCGAAATAAGAATACTATTTTTTTAAATATGTAGAAACGGGCAAAAATAATAAAAGTAGCTTATTTGGCTCGCCAGATAAGAAAATAAAAGCTCAAAATATTTTCTTACTTTTTACATAAATACAAGTAAAAAACGGGCAATTCCAAGTGAGATTTCAGTTGACCTCTTAAGATCAACAAAAATATTTTTTTTTCTATTCTGTATTGAAAAAAAGAAACGTATTTTTTAGGCCAACTTTTTGAGATATGAATTTTCGAAATTTTGTACTTGTATAGTAGACTAGAGTCGCGCATTTCATCAAGTCGAACTGAAAATTATTCGACTCGACAACATAAAACTCGAATCGGGAATAATTCTACCAATTCGACTTGAATTGTCCAATTCAAAACTTCAACTGTCGAATTCACCGATTGGAATCGAAAGTAAAATCGAATCGATTTTTCTCGTACCACGTTGCGCGTCACGGGGTGTAATAAGATTTTTTTCTACTTTATACCACTTCCTAAAGTAAGGAAAAAAATAATGCACCACTTATTTTATGTCAATGAAAAAAAAATAGAAATTTTTTATAATTTAAAAAAAATTATTTTTCACGTACCATGGTGCGCTTCACGGGGTTTAATAAGATTTTTCTACTTTACTCTACTCCCAGAAGCATAAAAAAATTAGTGCACTACTTGTTTTTTGTCAAGCAAAAAAAGATTTTAAATAATTGAAATTTTTTTAAATAATTAAAAAAAATTTTTTATTAAGTATTTTATCACAATTTAAAAAATTAACTTTTAAAGAATTTTAATTATAAATTTTTAAAATTTTATTAAAATTGTATTAAAAATAATTCAATTTTTGCAAAGAATTTTACTCTTTATAAATAAATTAAAAATTATTTCAAGGGATTTATTAAAATTTTAGAAGAAAACTGAACTCTAATGAGATGTAGGGGAGACCGGAGCGTAAAGGATCACTTGTCACCTTTTGTTGCTTAACTTCATAATTCTTGCTTTAATAAAAATTTCACCATGTAGAAAACTTAGCCTAACATCTCAGTTTTCAATTAAAAAAAAGTACACCCTAATATCACTTATACTTTTTTTCTAGAACAATGTTTTTGGAGAAATGCAAGATGAGGAATTTCGCCTCGGGCCGGGGCGTAATGGATCAGCAATGAATTTTTAATTTAGATCATCAAATATTATTACCGTATTGACAATTTTGGTTTCTATTGTATATTTATAACAAAAGATATTAAAAATGGAGCATATTTAATTTAAACTTTAAACATTTTCATGCAATTTTCAAATTTTAAAAGCGAAATGCAAAATCGATTTACTTAAAAAATCTATTCACCAGTAATTTTTTTTATAAAGGGATATCATTGACACTTATTAATATATAAATTACAAGAAACTAAACTTGACAGAATTATTTTATTAATATGTTAAATATAATAGGTTTTTCTTAACAGAATAATCAAAGTGATCCATTACACCCCAGAGGTGTTTGTTGAAAATTTTGTTGTTTTTATTGTTACGTCCGTAACTTCTTATTAATATTCATTAAATACTTTAATATTTCCTTACAAATATTCTTGATTATACTATATATTTTGTTATTAATATTCCATAATTATATGTGTAATTCTTATTAATATTCTTGAATTAACTATACAATTTTTATATTTACTTGTATGTGTATGTGTGATTTATTTGTATGTCATATATTATTGCATTATATCCAGTACATTTTATATTATTATGGTATTCCTTATTTTATATTTTCTATGTATTTGAAACAACATGATAAGTTATATCAAATGCAAGAAAAAAAAGTTTATATTTTTAAGTTATGTAAAAGGAATAACGATTACGCATCAATGTGGCAAACCTTTACTAGACCACACATCAGGAAGGAGAGAGAGAGTAACGCATACCAACCCAGGTCCTGAGAGTCTTATCAAATCCCGTAGAAAGTAGAAAGAAATATCTATACCAGACCCTGTGCTAAATGTCTTATCGAGTCCCGACGAAGGTGGCCCGGTGACGTCACGCTGCATCTACCTGCACTAGACGATTTTCGGCACGTGTATTTTTCTTCGTGCATGCTGTTCCATTAGAAGATTTCGATATAAAAAGGGCAAGCATTATCGTTAGATCAGAGAGTATCTATTTGAAAGCCAACATTATAACATCTACAAGAAAGAGAGTATTTTTTTGGAAATGAACAAGTAAACATCGATACCGATTCTAGGTGCAATCCCAGTATACAGTTTAGAAGTTAACTAAACTACATCCCCAAGTATATTTTTGAGACAATTTTCGGACAACAATTTATAAAATACACAATATTACCAAGTGTATATTTTGATCATTTAAGAAGAGATAATTTGGAAATAAGTCCAAATTTAATATTGAAACAATTTATCAAATTTCGAAGTATCGAAATTTGTTTTGGAGGCGACAGTCTGGAAGAAAAGTAAAATCCCTAAGAGTACAATACACTAAATCCCGTTAGTGTAAACATAAGGCAAATATACAACCATTAAGGACAGCAACCACAGGCTCCTTTGTGTCTACTCTACTATACCACTCCAGATCGGAAAGCAAGATAACAATCACCAGCTTCAACACTTACAATAATCGTTATTCCTAAAGTAAGATTTTTCATTTTTAAATATACTCATTGTATTTTGTATTATTGTCAATTCTTTTCTTTCTTGGTTAGTTTTTAAATAAAATATTCTCTCACAACATTTAGTAGGCTCATTGACTTATCCTCATCCCAAATTAGATTCAATTTCTGAAACTAATTTAAAACGAGGAACGTTAGGTATATTTAAAAGGGTTTCTTGTTTTGACGTAACAGAAGCCCTTTTAAATTTTGGTGCATCGGCCCGGGAAATTTATAAAGTCGATCAGCCATAACCTTGTCAAAAATTTTTTAATAAAATTCAAAAATTTTACTGAATGTAAATTCTATATTAATGAAATAATTAAATAAAAATAAATAAATCAATGAGTATACCAATTGTTAAAAAAAGGCGATTTTTTTAAAAGTGATAAATAATAATAAAAAATATTATTAACATATAATAATAAAAAATAATCAGTAATATTTAATAAATAAAAAATATTTTACTGAATATACTACATTTTATGATAAATGATAATATTATACAAGATTTAAGTCGCAAGGTGCATTCATAAAGTGGTATTGATGAATAGAGGTTCGAGTCCTCTTAACTTACAAAATTTCTTTTAACTTGCATGGTGCATTTATTAAAATACATTCTGTATTAAGATTAATAAATAGAGGTTTTTTTCCCTAATCAACAACGAAATTTTTCTCAAGAATCAAGAACTAATACAACAAACTTCGCAAACAGAAATTCTAGTATAATATGTAACTATTGTAAAAAATTAGGACACATTATCACTAACTGTAGAAAAAAGATGTGGGATGATAACAATAAGCAACAAACAAATTCACAAACACAAAATCAGGAAAACTCCAAAATTCCTCTTCAGTAGGATGCTCTGGGGAAGAATTAAGAAAAAATTATTATGCATCCAGACACATCAATTTAGCAAAAACTAATACCATCCCGTACATTCGAATTGATAGTAAAGAATTAAAAGTTCCAATAACAATGATGATTGACACAGGAGCAGGTCCAAATTTATTAAAAATTCGTGCATTGAATCCTGACATAAAAATTGATAAAAATAAATGTCTGAAATTAACAGGAATAAATGATCACGCTGTTTATACTTTAGGTCAAGTTGAGATTAATATTTTTGGAATTCTAACAACTTTTAATCTTTTATCAAATGATGTTCCAATTGAACACGATGGAATATTAGGAACAGAATTTGTCATAAAAAATAAAGTCAAAATTAATTACGAAGAAAAACATCTAGAAATCAATAAACAAAAATTCAATTTTGATTCGGAAAATTATTTTACAATACCAGCAAGATCAATTTACAATATTCATGTAAAAATTTTAAATAAAAAAAACTAGGTTACATTCCAAGATTAGTAGTGAAAGAAGGTGTTTACTTAGGTGATGCAGTAGTCTCAAACATAGAAGGATTAGCTTATTTAAAGGCTGTAAACACACTTAACGAATCAATTGATATTCCAATTTTTGAAGTAAATTTAGAAGATTTTGATGAAATAAAGCAGGAAAGTTCAGTAAACAAATCCGAAATTAAAAATGAAGACTCAACAATTAAACAAATTATTGATGCATTTTCAAAAAATATTAAATCAGAAAATGTTTTCAATATTACAGGCAACAATAGAGTTGAAGAAATAAAAAAACTACTTCGTCTTGAATTTAAATAAAGAAGAATTAGAACACATAATGAATTTAGTAAAGAATTATTCCGATAGATTTCATATACCTGGAGAATATTTAAAAGGAACAGATCTTATAAAACATAGGATAATAACTACAGATGATACGCCGATTATTACTAAACAGTATAGATTTCCACCTGTACATAAAGAAGAAATGACAAGTCAAGTAAACGAATTGTTAGAACAAAAAATTATTACACATTCTGACTCACCGTACAATACACCAATATGGATTGTACCAAAAAAAGATGACTCACATGGAAATAAAAAATGGCGATTAGTTTTAGACTTTAGAAAACTCAATGAACGCACGGTAGGTCAATTTTACCCCCTCCCTAACATTACGGACCTACTAGATCAACTAGGAAATGCTCAATATTTTTCAGTCTTTGACTTGGCGTCAGGTTTTCATCAAATCAAAATGGATCCTAGAGATTCTTATAAAACAGCATTTTCAACGCCATTCGGACATTATGAATTTGACAGAATGCCTTTCGGATTAAAAAATTCACCAAGTACATTTCAAAAACTTATTGATCAAGTATTATTGGGTTTACAAGGATCAGAACTATTTGTTTATTTGGACTACATTGTAATTTATGCAGATACTGTAAAAGAACACGAAGAAAAATTTTCGAAACTTATGGAACGCCTACGTTTTGCTAATTTGAAATAGCAACCAGATAAATGCGAATTTTTGAGGTTAGAAGTAGGATATTTAGGACACATAATTGATAAAAATGGTGTACGGCCCGACCCGAAAAAGGTAGAAGCTGTAAAGAAATTCCCAATTCCAAAAAATGTTAAAAATATAAAACAATTCTTAGGACTAGCATGATATTATCGAAAGTTTATAGACGGATTTTCAAAAATCGCAAATCCTTTGAATCAACTTTTAAAAAAGGATATACCTTTTCTGTGGACTGATAAACAGCAAGCTGCTTTTAATACATTAAAAGATAAAGTTTGTGAGAAACCACTTTTAAAGAGACCAGACTTTTCTCAACTATTTATATTAACAACGGACGCTTCAGGTTTTGCAATTGGAGGAATTTTATCACAAGGAGTGATTGGTAAAGATCAACCAGTCGCTTATACGTCACGAACTTTAAATGAATGTGAAAGAAAATATGATACTTATGAAAAAGAAGCATTGGCAATTATAATTATATAGTGTACAACATTTTCGACTGTATCTTTATGGAAGAAAATTTACTTTAGTTACGGATCACAAACCACTTGTTTGGTTTCAAAATTCTAAAGATCCCTGTTCAAGAGTAACAAGATGGAAATTGAAATTAGCCGAATATGATTTTAATGTAGTCTACAAAGCAGGAAAAACAAATGTTAATGCAGATGCCTTGTCCAGAAATCCAGTTGAAGACATCGTAGAAGAAAAAGTTCAAGGAATAAAAGAAGAAAAATTTAAGAAAACTCAGGAAATTCAAGAAAATATAATGAAATGTGTGCAAGAAAAAATCGAAGAATATATACGTTGTGTAGCAAATGAAAATAAATATTACAAGAATTCGGAGATAATAGGAAGTCTCCACGATATTGAAAAAATGATTATGAACAATGACACTTATGAAAAATCTGAGATATTAAGAAGTCTCCAATCTATTAAAAAAGTATTTAAGAACCATGAATCCTACTTGAGTTTGGAGATAAGAAAAAGTCTCCTATGTATTGAAAAAATAATTAATGAATGCTACATGAATTTGGAGATAAGGAAAAGTCTCCCATATATTGAAAAAATATTTAAGGGCAATGAATCCTACATGAGTTCGGAGATAATAGGAATTCTCCAAAATATTAAGAAAAATTATTGTACAAGTAATGAAACTTGTAACGTTATTACCAGAAATCAAAGAAAAATGCAAGAAAATGATAATCAAGAAAAGAAATATGAAGAAATCCATGGAAATGAATAAATAAAAGTACACAAAACAAAGAAACGAGGTAGACCGAAGAAACAAAGCACACGTTTGAATACCTCCTTATCAAAGAAGAGAAGGGGAAGACCGAAAAAGGTAAATGATACAAATAATCAAAGAAAAGAAAAATTTTATAATGATGTTATTCCTGACGAAATTGAATCAGATCTTGAGTACATTAAACAAAAAACAAAATTAAACAAAAATGAAGAAATTGATCAAGGCTACGAAAATTCTAACTCTGAAGAATCATCTGATGAAGAAGATAACTTAATGAAAAAAAAATTGTGACGATTTAAATATAAAACAAGAAAAATATGTTATTGACTGTAGAGACCAATTACCAATGCCCAGAGACAATCTAACCTATTTTACTTCAGTCAATGGAGATCCTAGAGATAATGGCTCGAGATCACTAGCGAAACGCGAAAAATTACTAAATTTTGGTAAACTTCAATTAGGCATAGCAGAAAAATTAAAAGAGGTATATATTACCATATTGCTCTCCCTATAGAAAATGAAATAAAAGAAAATTTAGCTGACACAATAAAAAGAATTAAATCTACAATTATTTCAATAAAAAATTTATGTGAAGAATTAAAAGTAAAAAGTATTAGTATTGCAAAGACAGCCCAAATCAATAACGTAACTTGGGACGAAATCTTATCAATGATAAAATCAATTTTTGAAAATTCATTTGTTAAAATTGTTGTATGTAATGGATGTTACGACCCGAGCTAAGGTTAGGTTAGTTTACTAATTTATTAGTAAAAATGGAGACAAGTTGCTGATTAGTCAAGTTGGTAAGACTTGACATTTATTTTTAAGTGTGGATTCGTTTGACTTTAAAAGAACTACGGGTTCTCGTTAATTAAACATATGCATATTCCTTATTTATAACGTTTATTCATTAAATAATTTGACAGTTAACAATATGAATCTTACTTACAATTTGTTGCGTGGTAAGAAGAATGATACAATGAATAAGCTGCAACCAGCTATGCTTCGCTGCTTACAGGGATGAATTATGATTTTGTTTTCAGTTCGTTATTTTAGCACTTAAAGCACTACACGACTATTTTGACAGTTAATTCACAAGTTCTAAGTGTTAATTCGAACACCGTACCTTGATACAAAAGAAAACTTGTTCTCTTAATGTTTCGAAATAACTTGCACTAATTTGATTAAAAATTAGAAAGAAAATAGTGAAAAGACTGTTTTAATGATACGACGATAGTATTAATTAAGATTGCTAATTATTAGTGCTAATTACTTCTTAATAAAGAAGACAAGTTTCCTTTTTAAACACCGAAGTTAACAACTTAAATTAAACGATCGAAGGGCCGACTCACGACACTGTTCGGGCAGAAGCTCACCGGAGTATTTGACAAACGTTAAGAAGTAGACAGGGGTTTATATAGTGCAAAATTGCTTACTCAATTAGGGATGAGACATGAAAAAGTCACGTACTCTTGTCTATTCCTAGAAAACAAGCATTTTGCCGAATCTTAGAAGTGTTATATTTCATATCGTTTTTCGATAATTTGCAATTATTGATATCATTTTTCATACATTTTGCTGATTTGTTATAGACAGCAATATGACACTCGTTTTCATAGTTAGTCATAATTTACTATGTTTTGTCTAGTCGATTTTCGCATTTTAAACGATTTCTAAAATCACGTATTACATATCATTTTTCGTTAATTATAGTTATTGATATTAATTTTCATAGGCTTTCTTAAATTTGTCGTTGACAAGTAATATGACACTCGGTTTTTTTTTTATTAATTAGTCATACATTTTTTTACATTTATTTTCTATGTTTCATATAAGCCAAACATAATATTTGAATCTCGAGTCTAGTGTTTAATTAAAGAAGCTTCATATAGTCTTTTTACTTGTCGTGACTTATGATAAGCGAGCGACAGCATATCAATTACCATAAGTGTAGATAACTAACCGACCGCTACTCATTTATCATATATAGTCCTGGATCACGGTCGATTCGTAATACAATTATCTCCAATGGTAACATATTTACACACAACTTATTACTTTATCATGTTTGCATTTGCGAACTATATATATATATATATATATATATATATATATATATATATACCTATACCTTTTCTAATTTAAGCAATTATTTATCAATAATTATAATAATTTTACAAGAACAACAACATATAATGAATCTTTTAATAATTATTTATCTAATTTGTTTATTAAGCTACAAATAAAAAGGAAATAATTTAAAAGTTATATCTAGGGATGTAACAGTCCTCCCTCCTTAGATCATTCATCGTCCCGATGAATTTTAAATTCCGAAGAATTTATATAAAGTATTAAACTTTTACAGTGGAGTTTTTAAATTGTATAATCGTGGTAATATAAGAAGTGTTTGGTGTAATGGGATCTGTTCAGGTTTTTGAAATAATGGAGTTGTGCTTATGCGTTGTTTTGTCTGGGGACGTGATGTGTAACTTTTATCCGTTTACTGAGGTAAGTAATTTTTGATCCTTTTTGAACTTTGTCTTCTTGTCCTTTTATGATTATGTATAGTTTTGTTTGAATTCATCATTTGTCGTCACGTGGTTTTCTTATGACGTATGTCAATCTTTTCTGTCAGTCTTCGCTGAGAATTCGAGGTGCGATAATCTGCGATTGTTCCTGAATTGACGATGGAAAATAGATGTTCCTCTACTGCATCTACTATTTTATACGAAAATCGTGAAGAAGGGGAAGCTTCATCAAGTATGAGTGAAAACTTATCTTCTTTAGGTGGGTATTGTCATTTTAATTTTTGTGAGATTAGGACGTTTTAATTTTTTTTTTTTTTTTGTTATGGATTACGATATTTAGAAGAACAATTGGGAATTTTTTTTATATCGCGTTTTGGAAGGTAAAACGTGATAGTGCTATTGATATTTTATTGTCCATATGTCGAACACGGTTAAATTAGGAAATTTCTAGAGACGATTTTGAATTAGCTCATTCTTTAGAAAACAACGTGCTGGTTATTTAATAAGAGTTTCTAATAGAATTCTGAGAGACAGAATATTACATAATAAACATCTCTTTTTTTTGGTTTTTGTGTTGAGAGGGAATAAATAAAATTTTCTTTCTCTTCCTTTTTACAGATGTTGCTAAAATTGAGCGTGATAGGCTATTCGTGGAGTTGCTCAATTTTTTGGATAAAATTATGGCTTTCTCGGTGTCTATAATCCATGATATGCAGTTGATTGATAACATTTGTCAGATCATGAAGAGAGAAGAGGGCCAAAAAAAACAAAGAGGACGTCCTAAGAAAAATGTGTTCTTTATTTCCATGCCGAAAATGAAAGAGATTAGAGATTCACAAATGCGGAATTTGAGGATTAGTGCACTTAACGGAGCTGTTGAAATGAATCGCATCATCATGGAGTTTATGAATAAATGTATTAATCCAATCGATCCAGTATCTTCTACACAGATGATGGAATCTCAAGGGTGCGTTGTTTTATTGTTTTAAGAGAACATTATTATTTATCTTTGTAATATAAACATAATTTCTCATATATAAATTTCTTGTTTTGTTTGGCAGAGCGGGGACTTCTCAGTCGATTTTTTGTTCTTGTGGTCGAGTTTTCCCTCCTGATTCTCCTAGAAGACTTTGCGATTGTGGTGTGCCAATTTTGATTAAGAATTCCATTGTCAAGGAAGAACTAGATTTGGACTAAGTTTTACAATTAGTTGCTTATATGACTTTTATTTGCAAAATAAAATGAGGTAATTTTCAAGGGCTGACAATATCATTTTATATATATATATATATATACATATATTAATACAAAATAATGTTTAATTATTAACAAAAACGTCTAAATTATAAGAGCTTTGTTATAAAATAATTTAATATCAATTTTAAATTCATCTCTAATGGTTAGGTGAGAATAGTCATTTGTTTCATTTTATTAAAATAGAAATTATGAATTTATCAAGTTTTGAAACTTGCCTCTCAATTAAATAAATATATACGTATGTATTATTCTTGTATTGATTGTTTTTGATGTTCTTAATAAATGAGTTTATAATTCTATTTGATGTTAACCCTTTTGCCTTTTGTTTTCTATATTTTTGTACATTTATGTAGTATATTTATATACATTTACGAAATATAATGTATTTAAATCAAACATTAATTGAATTCATTTAAAGTAATTTGGCGGTATTTTTCGTTATTTACGCATATTATGTTAAGACTTTTGGAGTTTCTGCTATACTAACATGTATCGTATTGATTTATGAGTCGGTTTGTGGTATTAATTTATTACGTATCAACGTGGCGCTACAACCGTTTTACTTGGTATAATTGTAGTTGATACATAGGACTGAGGAGACGTGCGGATGGTGTACAAGGTCGGTACGCGTACAGGGTGTGTCACAATGGAGCGGTTAGAAAGGGAGGCAGATAGTATGCGCGTCGCATCGTTTCTTGTGTCAAACATAGGATCGATGCGACGGTCGATTTACAGTATGGATGGCGCGTACACAGTAGAACGAGCCGTTGCTACGCAAGGCGGAAAGAGAGAGCATATGCGTTGCGTCGTGTCTTGCGTTGTACACAGAATCGATTTACGTATGACGTAAGAGCGGTTTGTAACCTTAAGCTTGGTGCGTAGTTGCATGTATAATTCGTATATTTTTGAAGATTTTTATGGTTAGTCCTCCCTCTTTAAAACTTCCATTTTCCTCAATGGTTATCTACAGGCTTGTTGGTTGATTTGTCCGTCGTCGTCTTAGTCGAATTACTTTATAGCATATGTACAAGTTTTT
Source organism: Leptopilina drosophilae (assembly GCA_032873175.1). NCBI lineage: Eukaryota > Metazoa > Arthropoda > Insecta > Hymenoptera > Figitidae > Leptopilina > Leptopilina drosophilae. The sequence goes on from CM065483.1 coordinate 25,785,268, forward strand.
GAATACTATTATTGCCAATAATAGTAAAAGTAGCTTAAAAGCAATTGAGATGTAGTCGATTGCTTCGGAAATAGATCCAAGGATTGGAATGTTCATCTGTGGAGTGAATATTATAGTTAGTATTTTGTATTTTCAAATTTTATTATACATAGGGAATTTTGAATTTTTGTCTAGGGATTTTTGAAATTTGTTTTTGTTTTTATGTTGTTAGTTTCCGTATAAGTTTAATTCTTTCCTTTATTTATTTAATAATTTTGATTAATTATTGTTATGTAGTTATTTGATTAGCGTTAAAATAAGGAATTTTTATTCGTTTTATCGATGCGTATATCGATGTTGGTATCGATCGATATATCGATGTGCGATATAATGTATAAAGGTTGTTTTTACCTTTGATTATTTTATGAATTTTGTTTTTAATTATTCTTTCTTTTATGAATTGTTTGTTATTAATTATTATTGTTATGTTAATTAAATGGTTTTTACTAGTTATTTTTATTGTTTTTACTATTTATACATATAATTGTATAAGAATGTCGATCGATATTTCGATCGATATTTTGTTATAATGTTGATTATAATTTGGATATAATTAATTTAATTAATTATATTTTATTTGTTAAATAATAACTTCTTTAATTGTATTCATGATTTTGCATGTAATTTAATGCATTTGTCATTTCTGTAGAGCATATATCGATGTTGTTATCGATCGATATATCGAAGAGCGATATGATGTGTGAAGGTTGTTTTTACCTTTATTGTGTTAGTAGTTTATGTTGAATTTAGTTGTTATGTTATTTATTTCTGTTTTTAGTATCAATTTTGTTAATTGTTAATATTTTGTTAATTCTATTTTAGAAAAAAAAATTTTTAAAATAAAGAGGAAAGAAAAAGGCGACCGCCAAATCCCCTTCCTTTGTTTTCTCTCGTCTTTCTTTTAAAAACTTTTTTTTTTTTTATTTATTTATTTAATCAATATAGCATAGTTTTTCTTCAAGAGTTCTTATTGTATTGTTTAATTTTTGCAATATAGTGTATTTTAACGATATTTAGTAATAATATATATACAGTTGAGAATCTCGAATGACATCTCAAATGATATATCGATCGATGTGTCATTCGATTATTCTTCGAATTTTAGCATTTTTTGATTATATATTGTGTCTTATTATTAATTTTTAGATTATAATTGATTTATTATGGTAATTTCATAGTGAGAATTTTTAAAATAAAGAGGAAAGAAGAAGGCAACCTCCAAATCCTCTTCCTTCGTTTTCTTTCGTCTTTCTTTTAGTGAATTTTATTTTATTTCTTGTACACACTTGTGTTGTGATTACCTTTTTAATCTTACATATATAATGTGGATGGTACATTTTTATTATGTATTTTAGTTATAATTTTTATAATAATATGAATATAGTATTATTATTTATTTTCTTTATATATTAGCTTAATCTTTAATTATTTTTCATATTATTGTTTATTTAGCATTACTTTTAATTATATGTGTATATATTATAACTTATTTGCTAAATAATGTTAGGATTATTTTGCCATTCTTTGTTATAATATTAATCGAAAAAGGCTTCTGGAGAATCCCAGGAGTCTTCTTTTTCTTTTTTAGGTTCCGCGATTTCTGGTATGTCCCAGTTCTCGGTGTTTATTTGAAAGTTTTTTTGAGTTTTAATTGGGGTTCCTGGGATTTCCCAGAATTGATCATTATTTGTTACTGGTAATAAAGCCTTGGGCATAAGTTTTTTGTTTCTGAATGGACCATTACATTTTGTTTTTACATGACCTCTTTGATAGCATATTTCGCAACAATTGGTCCATTTGAATAACTTAATTTTTAAAATTGAAGTGTCTTCTTGACACATTACGTAGATTATATTGTTAGTGGTAGTTTCTTTTTCTTGTTCTGAGAAATAGTAAGTTTTATTTAATAGTTTTAACATTTTTCGTGCTGCTGTGTGTTCTCCGTCTTTTATTTTACGTTCGTCTCTAGTTCTTGTAGTGAATACGTTGTTATGAATTGAGTCAGTCACGTTACATTTGATATCGTAGCGTCTATTGTTAGGGGGGCCTGATACTCTTTCAATTGAGTATGTGGGTTTAGTGAGATTGTATTCGGCGGTGAGTTCTTCTAGGATTCCTTTTGGGAATTCTATTTCGTTAATATTCCCTTTTGGGAATATATCTAGTATGATTAATTCTCCTTGGAGGGGAGGTGTGGTGATGATCATTTCCGCCATCTAAAAACAGAATTCAATGTTATTATTTTATTCGTAAGCAAGTTTTAGCTTATCAATATGTTTTTGAAATCTTTGACCTTCGTTAGTGATTAAAATTGCGGTATGTTTATCTAAGAGATCCACAATTTCGTATGGTCCGTGGTAATATGGCTCAAATTTGTTCTTTTTAACTTCTCTTAGGACGTAAGCTTTATCTCCTATTTTTCCTAAGAAGGGATTTATCTTTTTATCGTAGTTTTGTTTGGACTTAAGCTTGGCTTGTATGAGATTTTTCGCGGCCATGTTTTTTATCTCTGTTAACCTCGATATTAATTCAACTAAATAGGAACCGTAAGTTTCGAGTTTTTCTTCTGAAGGAAAGGAAGTAGGAGTTCTGGCTATTTTCCGAATACTAATTCGAAAGGAGTGAAATTTGTAGCTTCATGAACTGATGTATTATAAGCAAACATACAAAATGGTAGTAGTTTGTCCCAATCGTCGTAGTTTTCAGAATATTGTTTTAGGAAATCTACGAGAACTATATGGCTTCTTTCTAAACTGCCATTTGTTTGCGGTCTATATCCTGAAGTTGTGACTTGTTGAACTCCAAAGATTTTTGACAATTTTCTCATGAGTTTACTTATGAAACCCCCTCCTTTGTCAGTTAAAATTGACTTAGGAGCTCCATATTTGGAATATAATTCTGCAGCTACAGCGTGTGCTATTGTTGTGGTTGAAACATCAGGGATTGCAACTGCAATACAATATTTTGATAAATGGTCTTGCATGGTAAGTATGTGGCAATTACCATCAGGAGTTGTAGGAAGTTTTCCTACGGTGTCCAAGGATACTTTATCAAAAGCATCTAATGGAGTGTCGGTAATTAGCATTGGTTCTCTGGTTTTTACTCGAACAAGTTTTTGTTCTTGACAAGTAGGACATTTTCTTATGAATTCAGTTACTTGATCCTTGAGACCAGTCCAAAAGAATTTCTCGCGTATTCTTCGATAGGTTTTTGTGACTCCTTTGTGTCCTCCAATTTTTACTATTATGGTATTCTTTGATTATGTCTTCTCGAATTTCTTCTTTTGGAATTGTAGCTTGACCATAACATATAGTGACTTTTATGTCGCTATTTTGGAAAATTGTTTCTATCATGTGTGAAAATTCTCCTTTCACCAATTCGTCAGTTAGGTCATTCTTTCTGGAAATTCTAATTTCCTTTGAATTTTCTTTTTGAAGAATGATTTTTAAGTTATGTAATGCATCGAGAACATCTTGTTTCAATAGTGGATCAAAGTGATTATGCTTTACTATTAAAGTGTAAATTTTATATTGTCCTCGAGGGGTGATTAGTATTTGTCCTTTTTGAGGATTTTTTAATTTTATTTCTTGAGGATCAATCGCTCCAATGTCAATGAGTACTCTTCCAATGGGGGTTACAAATTCGCAATCTGCGGATAGGAAATGAGCGTAGTTGTTTCGATAGTAAGTTAAGTTTTCCCTACAACTGCTTATGGTTTTCGTTGAGAATTCGTTTATGTCGTCTTTTAATTTTTGAATTTCTGGTGGAATACTAGCAATAGATGTTTCTGATTTTGACCTAATCGTTTGGCTTTTTATTAATTCGTTAGGTGATGATTGATTTTCTCTGTCTTCTTCTTCGGATTCAGAAGTTTCTTCTCTTATTATAGGATGTTTGTAAGGTGTTGATATTGCAAGAGGTTGATTAAAGCTTAAAGGTGTTATTGATTTTCTTGTTTGGTCTGCAAAAGTTACATTCTTTCCTTTGTATAATTCTTCTGACGTTTGCTTCTTTTTACTTACGTTATCGCTTTCTATGTTTTGAATCATGTCAGTTAATTCTTGTATCTCCTTGTGTGTACCCTTTAGGATTTCGTTTAGCTTTTCTGCAAAATCCGAATGGCTCCCAGGTATGTATTCATTTGCGGCTTTGTGGACTTCAGAATCGTCATCTCCAACCGATGCATTAAGCCAATCTCTTGCTGGTAATTCTTCTTCTGTTAACCAGTCTTCGTGTTGAGCCATTGATTCATCAAATCGGGCAATTGATTTTTCTAATTCCTTTGCTATTTCTTTTCTAGTTTTCGGAATATCTTGGTCTTCTTCAGATGAACTATCTTCACTTCCACTTATTGGTGGGCTTACTATTTTTACTACTCCTTTATTTTCTGTAGTTGGTTTGGCGATGATCTCGTACGGTTCAAAAGGTATGACAGGGGGTGCACTTTTTGGAGCATATGGATCATACAATGGAGTAGGAATGACTAAACTAGGTAGAACGCTAGAGCTTTTCTTGCGTATAGGTGGTTTCTCACTTTCCTCCGAATCGGAACTTGAAGATGTATCTTCGATAATTTTGGTTTTTATAGGTCGTGGTTGGTTTTTATTTCGTTGAGAGACACGTTGTCCAATTGAGCTTGTGTCTAATAATTTTGTATTTGTGGTAGATTTCTTTGCAGGTTTTATAATGCCTTTAATTTTTGTTGGTTGTTTAAGAATTCCTTGTTTTTGAGTTGACTTGCTAGCAATTCCTGAACTTGTGGATGGAGCTGTAGGTTTAGGATCTTTAGATTGTCTGGTCTGCACAAGAATTCTTGCTTGTTTCTTTATTTTCGGTTCTTCTATTGCGGTTTCGATAGGATTTCTTGATAAGGCGTCCGCATTATGATTTAATTTTCCTGGTTTGTATTTAAATTCGTATTCGTAATCTCTTAGTTTTAATCTCCAACGAACTAATCTTTGTCCGGGGTCTTTAATTGAGTCAATCCATTTTAGAGGTTCGTGGTCGCTAACTAATGTAAACTTTTTACCGTAAATATATGGTCTAAAATGATTAACCGCGTAGAGAACGGCTAAACATTCTTTTTCAGTAGTAGAATAGTTTTGTTCGGGAGCATTTAAAACTCTTGAAAGGTATGCTATTGGTAGATCGATCCCATCCTTGTCTTGACTTAAAACGGCGCCTACTGCAAAATCTGAAGCATCCGTTGTTATGGTGAACATTTTATTATAATCAGGATATTGTAGTATGGGGCTATTGCATAACATAGATCTAAGTTCCTTAAAGCTCTTATCTTGTTCTAGTCCCCACTCAAATTTGACGTTCTTTTTCAATAGGTTTGAAAGTGGTTTTGCTTTTGCGGAGAAGTCTTTTATGAATCTTCGATAATAACCAGCGAGGCCTAGAAATTGTTTTACATTTCTGGGGGTTTTTGGTGTTGGAAATTGTTCTACTGCTTCTATCTTTTTTGGATTCGGTTTAACTCCATCACTACTGATTATGTGTCCCAGATAAGCTACTTCTCTACAGAGAAATTCGCATTTTTCGGGCTGTAATGTCAAATTTGCTTCCTTTAATCTTTGTAGTAAACGTTTCACTTTTGTACCATGTTCCCCTAAATCTTCAGCATATATTACTATATCGTCTAGGTAAACAAATAATTCTACACCTTGTAATCCAAGTAATACTTGGTCCATCAATCTTTGAAATGTTGCTGGTGAATTTTTTAGTCCCATTGGCATTCTAACGTATTCGTAATGTCCATGTACTGTTGAAAATGCTGTCTTCTGCCTATCCTTTGGATCTAGTTCTATTTGATGAAATCCGCTTGCTAAATCAAAAACTGAAAAGTACTGTGCTTGTCCCAGGGAATCAATTACGCTAGTAATATGAGGCAGTGGGTAAAAGTCACCTACTGTTTTGTCGTTAAGAGCTCTGAAATCTATAACTATTCTCCATTTTTTCTTTCCCGTAGCATCAATTTTCTTGGGTACGATGAGTAATGGTGAATTGTAAGGCGAAGCAGAAGGTTTTATTGCTCCTTCTGAATTCATTCGATCAATGACCTTGTCTATTTCTTCTTTTTGAGCAGGAGAGAATCTATAGGGTCTGGTATGAATTGGAATTTCATCTATAGTTATAATTTTGTGTTGTACCTTATTGGTTGGTTTTAAAGGTTCTCCTGTTAAGTGAAAACTTTCAGGGAACTCTCTTACTATATCCTTGACATGTTCTTGTTCTTCCTCGTTTAAATGATCTAATCTTAGATTGTCAATAATAGCTGAAATGCGATCTATTGGTTCTTCATAATCTTCATCTGAGGAGTCCTCATCTATTTCTTCGCCTGGTAATGGATAGTATTCGAAAGGTATGAGTTCTTGGGGCGGGACATCTATTTCCACGTCTTCTGTTGTGGTATTTATCGCAAAAATGTGGCACAATCCATTGTTGTTGCTTACTATACCTTCTCCTATTATTAGGCCTTCCTCTGTTTTTATTAATGGTAAATAACCTTCTTTTACATCTTTATTTGATACTTCTATTGGTATTACTTGTCGGCCTCTGGCTTTGATGGTTAATCCTCTTCTTTTGTTTTCTTTATTTTCCACTAGATTTTCTCTGCACGTGATTGATTCTGCGTCTTGAAAGAATATGGGGTTTACCGGGTTTGCCTGAGTAACAATAGAATTATGCCAAAAGGAAATTTCGGCCTTTTCTTGTCGAAGATATTCCCGTCCTAATATGCCGTCGGATTGCAAGGGAAATTCTGAAGACACTACTTGAAAGGTAATAGGTTTTTTATTTATATTGACTTGGACTGTTCCAAGTGTGGGTATTTTTACAGGGGCTATTCCTTTGAGTTGTATGGCTTCGTTTATTGTTACGTTTAATTCTGGTTGTAAAATGTCCAACTTTATCAAATTTACGTCGGCACCAGTGTCAACTAATAGTGATGCCTTTGAGTTTAAGAAATCTGGAGATTTTAAAATTATTACTGGGGATTCTTTGCTGTGTTGGGCTTGCAGGATTGTTCTTGTTTTTGTAGTATCCTCACGGTTGCTTGACGCTCTTGTTTTTCCTGACTCGTCGTCACGTCTGTCCGTCGAGCTGGATAGGAGTTTAAATGTTTCTCATTAGTTGGAGCTGGAGATTGAGCACGTGGGGGTGTCTTAGATCCTCCATATGAGTTATTATGTCCGTCCATTCTTTGTGGTTGTGGATAAAACGGGTAAGGATGATAGGGCATGAATGGTGGTTGATTAAATTGATTAGGATAATAGGGGTAAGGTGAATAAAATCCAGCAACTGATTGTTGCGGTGGAGGTAAAATGGGTTGCTTTAAGATTCCTATAGGAGTAGGAGAGTGAGAACGCGGTATGTTTGACTCGGTCTCAGGATTAAAGCGTACACGAGGGCTCGGACTCCTATTTCTAGCCTCAAAATTAGAATTATAAGTCTTATTTTCGCTCGGCTGCTGATACCTCGATACATGATAAGTGTAGTTATTTTTCTCAGCTTGATGTTGGTGTCTAATTTCAAATTGTAGTGCAGCTTCTACAGCATCTTTCATGTTTCTTATATTGCGTGCTTCTATTAAACTTGCAATAGAATCGGGTAGACCGTTAATGAATGCTTCTAAAGCGCAATCGTTCAAGGGTTCTAGCATGTTTTTCATTTTGTCTGCGCCATATGAGTTTACGAGGGCAGAAGTAGCTCCGGCTACCAAAAGAGTTAATCTGTCATAAAATTCGCTTACACTTTCACCCCGGGTCATACGAATCGTGGATATCTCATGAAGATACCATACATACGACTTTTTCGGAGCATATCTTTGTTTTAAATGTTGAATTAGATCGTCAAGAGTGTCAAAGGTTTTACCATATGTGCTGTCGCGTGCGACACCTTTTAATTTGGATAAAACAAGTTTAATATATTGTCTTTCACAATTAATGGGAATAGCAGATTCCCCGTTAGTTATATCTTCAATAAATTCTCTTAAAGGCATGTTTTTACCATCATAAAAAGGAATATGCATAGTTCCTTGTTGGAGTGCAAAACATTCCGCCATGGTAGTAATCATAGGGTCATTATTGGTAGATTCGTTATCGTCAGTCATTTTGCTAACTTGATTGCCTATTTTCATATGAATTTAACTAATTTATTATCTAAATTTCGTTAATAATGTCAAAATTAAAGGGTAACCCTAAAACGCCGGTTATGTCCGTAAAAACCAGTATAATTAATAGAGTGAAATTCTAAAACCGTGTGATTAACACAAACCTGAGCTTGCCCTAAGGTATTTATTGTACCTTCTCTGAGAGAGAGAGTTTTAGTGAAGTCAATTCCAAGGAAAGAATTTAATTCTTTGTTTTTTATTAAATTTATAGGTAATGAATGATCGATAATAAATTTTGCTTCAAAATCCTTAAAGAATGTTGATTTTAATAAGATAAGTGGGTATAAATTATTGTATCTTTCTATGAAATAGAAATATGAACTCATGAGGGGTTCGCTTGTGGAGACCGCTTAAAAGCTTAAGCCTATTAAGTGCAGTTGTTTCCGCGGTATGGGCGTCCGACTTGACTCGATTTGAACTACTGCGAGTGAACCGCGCGCGAAGTCAGTGAGTAGTTAGAGTCAATCGTATGATTTTCGCGCTATATTTGAATTTGAATTTATTAATATTTTTATGAAATTCTCGTTAATATGAATTACTTCGTTTTATTATTAATTAAACTCAATGCTGTTGGACTTTTAGCTATTGCTTCAATACTTTTTAAGATTAATTTTCTCTTTGTTTCTTGAGTCCAGCTCTCGCCTCGAGAGAGTATTTCGTTCTGAAAATAATCAAAATGGCAAACTTGATCAAGACTGGCGGCTCCTAAAACTGCAATAATGTTAGAATCGCTTTGGTAATCTACAACTTCGAATTTGGTTAAAATTTCGGCAATTATTTCTTTTTCACTAGTAAACGAGTTTATTATATTTATAGGTATATTTACTTCACCAATAGTTTGAATTTCGTTGTTACAAAGTGAATAAGTTACTTTCTTATTAATATTAACAGGAGTGACTAGCTCTGATCTTTTGATTAAATTTTTAGGTATTGTAGGATCAAGAGCGTAATATTTATCTTGAGAAATAATATATTTAGAATTAAATTCATCAGTTGGGTAGATACAAGGTGTTTCCGTGTATTTATGCATGTGATTGCCTGAATTTATTTTTGTTTTAATGGTTTTATTAATTGAACTTATTAGACTTTTCTATTAAATATACTTAATGTCGTTGGATTTTGAGTTATTGCTTCAAGACCGCTTTTAAATCTATCTATTATTATATCCTTATTCCAATTTCCGTCTTGACCAACTATTTTGTTTTGAAAATAATCAAAATGACAAAATTGATCGAGCGTAGCGGCTCCTAAAATTGCAATTATATTAGAATTGGTTTGATAATTAACTACACCAAATTTTAGGGATACTTTTTCGCTTAATTCTCCTTTTGTGTAATATTCGTCCGTTGTGTAAACTGGTAAAATTACTTCGCCAATAGTTTGAATTTCTCCTTTAAAAAGTGAACGAGTTTTGTTTTTGTCAATATTAACAAAAGATTCTAATTCAGAACTCTTTATAAGATTAATCGAAATAGTAGGATCAATAAGAAATCTTTTCTTTTGAGATATACAATGATGAGATATAAAATGTCCACTTGGATAATTAAAGGCAGAATTCAAATATTTATGCATATGTGTATGTAAGAATCCTTGGTCGATTGTCTGATTTGAAATAGATTATACTACTGTGAGACCGTCGCCTAAAGGCGAGATACAGTAGTTTAAGTAAATGCAATTTCTTGTCCAAAGGGGACTCGCGCCTAATTTGAATTGTATAAATTACACACTGTCTTATGAGAACCACAAAAAACGATTAAAAGGATTAAGGTTGCAATGAAAACACTTGCATAAACAAAACACATGATCGAATCACTATTATTTTATGAATCTTAGCTTTATTTACATTAATAGAGTTTTTTCTATAATTCCTGAAAATTTAGTATCTATTTTTATATTGACAGTATGAAATTGTATTTCTTTATTTAATATTAAGAACTTTATTATCTCAAAATATAGAGTGGAAATATTAAATTTATTATTAATTTTTGAATGTTCAGCAAGGTTTGAATACTTTATTATGTTTTTGTCGACAAGATAAAAGTTTGATGAAGAATCACATAAAGTATTGCTGATTTATTCTAAAATTATAAGAATAATTTATAATAGTGTTATTTTGAAGATTAATTGTTAAATTTGACATAGATGTTTATTTCTTCTTTTTGTATACAATTATTTGTGTAATTCGAATTTTACTATGAGACTTATCTTTTATTATTTAATATATTTTCAGTATTATTTAAAAGTGCTTCGAAAAAGTCCGAAAATTCTTGTTGTGTTTTTAATGTTTTTACTTCTAATAATTTTTCTACGGTTGCTAAAGATTTTTCCTGTTGTCTTTTTTGAACTTTTCGTCCTCCTCTATTCCTGGGCTTTTTGAAGACTTGGTCCTCGTTTTGCATGTTAGTTAAACTGTAAGAAAAGACATTTTGTCTTTTAATTTGTCTAACTGGTTGTTTTTATGATTAATTAAAAAGAAAATCAATTATTAAAGTGAAACAAAAGAGATCCCCGCCGAACGGCGTAGAATTTCAGCTTATTAAGGTCGAAATTCGCCGAAAAGGCGTAAAATAACCTCAATTATGTTTCAACTTAATTAATTTTCAATTGTTATCCTTAAATTAACAAATTCGCCGAAAAGGCGTAAAATGTTACTTTCAAAGATTAATTGTTAAAGTGTAATGAAATCGTTTTATTAACAATTCTGCAAAAGCAAAATTGCAAGGTCGAAATTCGCCGAAAAGGCGTAAAATCAACCTTTTAAAACGATAAATGTGTAGTAAAGTAATGTAATTGTGTAATTGTATGAATTTTGTCAAGCTAATATTTTATCCTAAGTGTAATTTTAATTTTAACTTGCACCACGTGAATGGAAAGAAAAGGCTTCGTATAACTCCTAACCGCGAGCAGAAACAACGATTCTAAGTGTTAATATTAAATTACTTGCACAATAACCGAGTACAATTCTATCCGCAATTGCCGATTAAAGAAAGGAGTAATCTATTAGTTGAACGATGTTAAAATGAATTTTAAAGAGTGAATTTAATGAAGTTCGTATATTATTGGAATACTTATTATTTATTAACAAAAGTAGCAAATCCCACCGCTGCCACCAAATCAGCTGTTACGACCCGAGCTAAGGTTAGGTTAGTTTACTAATTTATTAGTAAAAATGGAGACAAGTTGCTGATTAGTCAAGTTGGTAAGACTTGACATTTATTTTTAAGTGTGGATTCGTTTGACTTTAAAAGAACTACGGGTTCTCGTTAATTAAACATATGCATATTCCTTATTTATAACGTTTATTCATTAAATAATTTGACAGTTAACAATATGAATCTTACTTACAATTTGTTGCGTGGTAAGAAGAATGATACAATGAATAAGCTGCAACCAGCTATGCTTCGCTGCTTACAGGGATGAATTATGATTTTGTTTTCAGTTCGTTATTTTAGCACTTAAAGCACTACACGACTATTTTGACAGTTAATTCACAAGTTCTAAGTGTTAATTCGAACACCGTACCTTGATACAAAAGAAAACTTGTTCTCTTAATGTTTCGAAATAACTTGCACTAATTTGATTAAAAATTAGAAAGAAAATAGTGAAAAGACTGTTTTAATGATACGACGATAGTATTAATTAAGATTGCTAATTATTAGTGCTAATTACTTCTTAATAAAGAAGACAAGTTTCCTTTTTATACACCGAAGTTAACAACTTAATTTAAACGATCGAAGGGCCGACTCACGACACTGTTCGGGCAGAAGCTCACCGGAGTATTTGACAAACGTTAAGAAGTAGACAGGGGTTTATATAGTGCAAAATTGCTTACTCAATTAGGGATGAGACATGAAAAAGTCACGTACTCTTGTCTATTCCTAGAAAACAAGCATTTTGCCGAATCTTAGAAGTGTTATATTTCATATCGTTTTTCGATAATTTGCAATTATTGATATCATTTTTCATACATTTTGCTGATTTGTTATAGACAGCAATATGACACTCGTTTTCATAGTTAGTCATAATTTACTATGTTTTGTCTAGTCGATTTTCGCATTTTAAACGATTTCTAAAATCACGTATTACATATCATTTTTCGTTAATTATAGTTATTGATATTAATTTTCATAGGCTTTCTTAAATTTGTCGTTGACAAGTAATATGACACTCGGTTTTTTTTTATTAATTAGTCATACATTTTTTTACATTTATTTTCTATGTTTCATATAAGCCAAACATAATATTTGAATCTCGAGTCTAGTGTTTAATTAAAGAAGCTTCATATAGTCTTTTTACTTGTCGTGACTTATGATAAGCGAGCGACAGCATATCAATTACCATAAGTGTAGATAACTAACCGACCGCTACTCATTTATCATATATAGTCCTGGATCACGGTCGATTCGTAATACAATTATCTCCAATGGTAACATAATTACACACAACCTATTAATATATCAAGTTTGCCATTGCGAAATATATATATATATATATATATATATATATATATATATATATATATATATACCTCTACCTTTTCTAATTTAAGCAATTATTTATCAATAATTATAATAATTTTACAAGAACAACAACATATAATGAATCTTTTAATAATTATTTATCTAATTTGTTTATTAAGCTACAAATAAAAAGGAAATAATTTAAAAGTTATATCTAGGGATGTAACAATGGATATACAAAATATCCTACTAAAGAAGAATATATGCAATTAATCGAGAAAGCTCATTCAAGTTCAGTTGGAGGACATAAAGGTGTAACAAAAACATATGGAAGAATACGTCAAAATTATTATTGGGAAAATATGAAAAATAATATTCAAAAATATATTCAAAATTGCCTCCAATGTCAATTAAAAAAATTAGTTAGAGTAAAAACAAAAGACCCAATGATTATAACTGATACACCAGGTACAGCATTTGAAAAAATAGCAATGGACATCGTTGGACCATTACCGAAAACAAAAAACGGAAGTGAATATATATTGACAATACAAGATAATTAAACTAAATATTCATTAGCAATTGCACTTCCCAATCATCAAGCAAGTACAATAGCTGATGCTTTTATTAAAAAATTTATTTGCATTTTTGTTTCACCTAAAGGAGTATTAACAGATCAAGGAACAGATTTTTTAAGTAATTTAATGAGAAGATTAGCAAAAAGATTTAGAATTCGACAATTTAAAACAACTGCTTTTCACCCTCAGTCTAATGGTTCAATTGAAAGATCTCATCACGTTTTAGGGGAATATTTAAAACAATTTATAAATAAAAATGAAGAATGGGACGATTGGTTAGAATGAGCTATGTTCTCATATAATACAAGTGTTCATGAAGGCACCAAGTGCACACCATACGAGTTGATTTTTGGAAAATTAGCACGATTACTATCGAGCGATCCACCATTGGAACATGAAAAATTGGAAACTTACGACCAATATTTAACAGACCTAATAACGAGACTTCATGAAATGAGAAACATTGCTCGAGAAAATTTAATTTTAGCAAAGGAAAAGTCAAAAGTCTATTATGACAGAAATTGTAATCCACAAAATCTTGAACTTGGTGATGAGGTACTTCTACTACATGGAGGAAAGATTCATAAATTTGCTAATCAATATACAGGTCCACATAAAATATTAGAAATTTTGAACAAAGGAAACGATAAAATACAAGTTAAAAATAAACAAAAAATAGTACATACAAACAGATTAAAACTATCGCAAATTAAACAAGAATAATAGAATACTTTAAATAATACATATAGTATGTTGCAGAAAAGGACTTCCATAGAAAAAACGAATTGTTTTCAATGAATATATTTCAATGGAATGTAAATTTTGTAATGATTTTATCTTAAATTTTTAACACTATTCTAAATATTTGATTAGAACTTAAAGAATTTGAACGTAATTTGTTTACCCATTAAAATAAATCCTATAATTTATTTGTTAGAATACTAGTACTTTGAAAAGAGTTATTTGCCAACCATGTAGAAGAAATATTAATTTTAAATTATATCCAGCATATAAGAACGTCGCAACGCGGCGACGCTATGCCTAAGTATATTTGACACCCTGATAACGCCGAATACCTCATCATGAGAATGCCTTTAACTAAGAAATGCTTATAGAAATAATTAGAAGGACAAAAGAAATTATTATTTCTCTTCTCCTTCTACTAAATAATAAATACAGTAAACAGTTATTAATAATTGTATCGGCGCAATCAATGCTGCCTACATCGAACCTTGCGGCAATATTACCTAAACAATTTCAAATATTAAATGTAAAATTGTTATCCAAATTTTAATTCTATATAACATAAAGAAGGCGCATCTGCAGCCAAAATATGTAATGGATCAATTCTGTTAAATTCAAAATTTTATGTTAGTGATAGAAAGAATTACATTGAGAGGTTGTGCGTGTGCGGGAGTGGTCGGCGGCAACACACACAGCTGCGCAACCGCTTGTTATGGGCACCAACACACTCACTGGATCCCTCGGCTACAGTACTAACACAAGCGTGCTATGCTTGCCTCTAATCACTACCTTGTGTGTAGAACTTTCCTTTCCCCTTAGGGCCAATAAGCTGTGGAATACAGCATCAAAACAAACGCACGTGCGTTACAGCTAACTCAATGCCACAAGGCTTGCATGCCTTGTGCTATTTAAACCTGTGCTATTTAATTTTACGCATCAAGCTAGATGCGCAAACAAAAAATTGACAATAGTTAAACATTTTGTTGTAAACATTTTAGTTACAACAAAATGCCGGAGGACATTAGGTTGTGTGTATATGTGCATACGCATTACTCAATATGTAACTACATATACAAACAACCTATAAAAAGTAGGAACGATATAATTACAATAAATAAATTGTATGCACTATAGTAACTAAGATAAATAATAATTTTAGTAATTAAACAATATAATTATTATTTAAATTCTTAATTATTTAAAAAAAATAATGTCTCAAAAAGTATCATATTAACAGACCGTTTCCGTTCTCACGGACATACCGTGAGATCCAAAACGTCAGCAAAAATGCATAGACCAATGGGCCCACGATTTTCTCCTACTCCTTACTCCTACTACCTAAAATTTTCCGTCTTCCCCACTTTTTGCACTAAAGGTAAGGGTTAGAGGCTTGTCGCGAAATATCAATCATCGCAGTACGAATTCTCGCTTCTTCTCGAAGACACCTCTCCTGTGTCTAACCTAGAAAGTGTTTTGGGACAGAGAAATTTCGCGACAAAAAGCCCGTCCGCGACCCGGAACCCGATTTGCATGAATTCGGGCAGACGTTAAAATTGTCAAATTCTCTGAGCCGGTGGAGTCCAGTGCGGGCTGATTTTGGAGAGATTCTGGAATAATTAATATAATTAATTATTCTGAAATCTTGTTATTTATAACCGGCCGGTTGCATAGATATTGCCCGCGTCCGTCTCAAGTATCGGTGGTCCACGAGCGCGATCAAAACTTTTTATTCAAATTGTCGGTTGCATAGATGCTGCCCGGATTAATTCAGTGGAGAGCAGATCCGCAGTGAGTTTTACACTATTGCTTGAGACGGCCAGTCATATTGCCCGCGCCCGCTCACCACAAGTGCAATCTCACAACCAATTGAAAATAGCGCGAATCTTGCGTCGCGATTTCATAAAAACAAAAAGAATTTTCGCCCGACGGAGGTTTGTGATCCAAAGGAGAAGCAGCCCCGACGGTAGTTTGTAAGTAAATAAGTATCGTTTCAATCACATATTCTAACACACACACCTTCTATTTGTAACACACTATAACCATTCTGTATTCAAAAGGTATTTTGCTGTTTAAAAGAATAAATCATGTATTCGTAAAATCAATTTCTTTACTTACCTAACTAAACCTGAAATTCAAAATCATTTCAAAAATAGTGCAATTAACGAATCAGAAGGCAACTTTTAAAAGTAGGATAACGTCCCCACAAAATAAACAAGGTCCTTCAGACCTTGGCAGCTTGGAGCCTCCCCAAATAAGAATTTAGAGCCATCTCAAAAGCTCAATATTTAAATCAATAAATTCTCGTTTGTAACATTATTCACTATCATTCTATTGAAGAAGACTCTAAAATGGCATTATTTAAAAATTTGAATAACATACATGACAACTTATAAATTGTACCTTATTATTGACTAAATTGTATAATTGCAAAATTACTTCAATAGATTCCTGTCAAAATGTAACTTGAGAATCAAATAAATTTAAAAGAATGATATATTTAAAAATGGAATATAAAAAAATATATATTTAAAAATTTATATGTCAAAAATGTAAATCATGTCATAAAAATGGAACATTTTCTGTCTGTAAAATTAAAAGTAGTATATTTTCAAATTCTCAAATTTATAAAAACAATTTATAAATATTTTTTGTGTAATTTTCAAGCAAACTAAAAAAAATTATAAATTGCAAACTTCGATACAAAAATTGTACGCAAAAGCAATCATTTGTATAAAACAATTTTATTTCTTTCTGTAAAAAATTAAAGGCATAAAATTGTAACCAAAATAATTACTAAAATTGTAACACATAAATTCTTTGTATGGATGATTTAATAACATATCGTAATAACAAAAATAATATTGTAATATTCCATAATTATATGTGTAATTCTTATTAATATTCTTGAATTAACTATACAATTTTTATATTTACTTGTATGTGTATGTGTGATTTATTTGTATGTCATATATTATTGCATTATATCCAGTACATTTTATATTATTATGGTATTCCTTATTTTATATTTTCTATGTATTTGAAACAACATGATAAGTTATATCAAATGCAAGAAAGAAAAGTTTATATTTTAAAGTTATGTAAAAGGAATAACGATTACGCATCAATGTGGCAAACCTTTACTAGACCACACATCAGGAAGGAGAGAGAGAGTAACGCATACCAACCCAGGTTGGTATTAGAAGATTTCGATATAAAAAGGGCAAGCATTATCGTTAGATCAGAGAGTATCTATTTGAAAGCCAACATTATAACATCTACAAGAAAGAGAGTATTTTTTTGGAAATCAACAAGTAAACATCGATACCGATTCTAGGTGCAATCCCAGTATACAGTTTAGAAGTTAACTAAACTACATCCCCAAGTATATTTTTGAGACAATTTTCGGACAACAATTTATAAAATACACAATATTACCAAGTGTATATTTTGATCATTTAAGAAGAGATAATTTGGAAATAAGTCCAAATTTAATATTGAAACAATTTATCAAATTTCGAAGTATCGAAATTTGTTTTGGAGGCGACAGTCTGGAAGAAAAGTAAAATCCCTAAGAGTACAATACACTAAATCCCATTAGTGTAAACATAAGGCAAATATACAACCATTAAGAACAGCAACCACAGGCTCCTTTGTGTCTACTCTACTATACCACTCCAGATCGGAAATCAAGATAACAATCACCAGCTTCAACACTTACAATAATCGTTATTCCTAAAGTAAGATTTTACATTTTTAAATATACTCATTGTATTTTGTATTATTGTCAATTCTTTTCTTTCTTGGTTGGCTTTTAAATAAAATATTCTTTCACAACATTTAGTAGGCTCATTGACTTATCCTCATCCCAAATTAGATTCAATTTCTGAAACTAATTTAAAACGAGGAACGTTAGGTATATTTAAAAAGGTTTCTTGTTTTGACGTAACATTATCAATGCCGTCAGTATTAAACAAAAATTGGCAATCGTTCTTTAAGAACAAATGTATAAAGCTAAAAACCTGATATACACAAATTTTTTACAAGTAATTTTGAAAAAGATATAACAAAAAATTAAAAATTCCAAACATTTACTTTTAAGCGTCAAAATAACTTTTTTCTAACACACGCACCAAAAGTACATCATTTCACACCTATAAAGAGGGTGGAAAGTACGTCTTTCCCTGAGGCAGGGAGAGAATTTTACTTTCCCTCCCCGTGACATGTTATTTATTTATTTATAATGGATTTTAAATAAATATGATAACAAAAAATTCCATTAAATAATTGCATATTTGTACTTTCGTTTACGTGTGTTAGAAAAAATATTATGTGCACCACGGAAGGAAAAAGATTTTCGCCTCGTGTGTTTGTAGATCTCGACTTCTGCTCGTACGCTCGCTACGTCTCGAATTACAAACTTCACCCTCAGGAAAATCACTATTTTCCTCCCTAGGTGCACAATATACTATTTCTACCGTATTTTTAACCATAATAAATAAGTAAGAATGAATCTTGGTACAAACTGACACTATGCTAAGTACATTATTTTGATCAAAAACCGAAATTGAAGTGATCAACTACGCCCCGGTTTTAAGTTTCAAAAAACTGAAATTTTTTCAAACTTCGTAAACAAATGTATTTTTAAAGAATAACTAAAAATTTTTTAATTTACTTTTATTAAGTAAATATTTTTAAAAAAATTTACAAAAGTAAGGGCCAAAAAATTTTTAATTTAACTTAAAAAATTAAATTATTTATAGAAATTTTATATATAAATATATATATATATATATATATATATATATATATATATATATATATATATATATATATATATATATATAAATTCGTGATAATTTAAATATTTCTATTAAATAAATTAAGAAAAATACAGAATTAAAATTTTTTGTGAAAAAAAGAAACATCAATGATTTAAATTTTTTTTCGATAAAATGTATACTTTATATACATCAATCGACTCGTTTTCTCATCAGAAAAGTTTTTTTGACTAGAATTATTAAAAATATTATTAAATAAAAAAATTATTTCCAAAAATACAAATTTGTTTTCAAATTTTGAAAAAATTGTATTAAAAAAATTGTGTAGATATATTTTGAAATCCTTGTGTCAAATTGTAGGTATTAATGACTGCAAAAAACCTACAAAATTTTAAGACAATCAATTAAAATTTGTTTGAGGTATTTTGTACAGAATATTTTGTGACAAATGCACACATACATTTGAAAATTTGCTCGGAAATAAATATACATATGGGCTATTCCACGTGAGATTTTAGTCGACCTCTTAAAATCGGACAAAAATATTTTTTTCTATTCTGTATCAAAAAAAACAGAACCGAATTTTTTTATATTTGTTTAATTGTGAAAATTTTCGAGTTATGAATTTTCGATATTTTGCACATATTGAGTTTAGAAAAAAGTTGTCAAAGACTGAAAATTTAAGTTTTCTTTCGACTTTTAGGAAATGAAAACAAAAAATGATTTTTTTATTTTTTATTAAACAAATATAAAAAAATTTATAAACAAATTAATTTTTTTAAACTTTTGATAAACAAGTTTAATAGGTTATAAAAAATTAAGCTGCCCGTGCAGGTCGCACGCACGCGGCACAATGGGATTTTTTTACAATTAACTATTAAAAATTGTCTAGAGCCTACTAATTTAATAATAATTAAAATCCGATAAAATTTGTAGGCTCTAGACAATTTTAATAGTTAATTGTAAAAAAATCCCATATTGCCGCGTGCGTGCGACCTATACGGACAGCTAAATTTTTTTTTAATAATCTGTTAAACTTGTCAGTCAGGACCTCTTTGAAATTTTTTGTAAAACCTTTTTATCATTTCCAGGTATGTTTTGAAAAAAGAAAATTAAAAATTTATCATACCCAAAGTTAAAAGTAATTAATTTGTTTATAAATTTTACATATTTCTTTAATAAAAAAGGAAAAAAAATTTTGTTTCCATTTCCTAAAAGTCGAAATAAAACTAAAACTTTCGTTCTTGGAAAACTGTTTTCTAAACACAATATTTTCGGACTTATAAGCTACTGAATATAGGTCTTCAAATAAAAGTGCAAAATTTCGAAAATTCATAACTCGAAAATTTTCACAATTAAAGAAAAATAAAAAATACGTATCTGTTTTTTTCGATACAGAATAGAAAAAATATATTTTTGCTCGATTTTAACAGGTTGACTAAAATCTCACGTGAAATTGCCCATATGCCCTAGATGAAAATGAGCCCATATAACCTTTTTTTTAAAAATTAAATTAAACAATGTTTATAAAATTTTTTATAAAAATTCAATTTTTTTATAACATTTTAATAAAATTGTTTGAGATAAATCATTTGTTTTAAGTACAATTGTAATTACATTTTTAAAAATAATGCAATTATTTTGCTTTTTCAACACATGAGAAAGCTCTGTATTCGTGACGATTTTCAATTTTTCAAAAGAAGGTTATATGGGATCATTTTTGACTAGAATACATGTATATGATCTGGGCAAATGTCAATATTTGTATGTGTGTGTGCATGTCACAAAATATTGTGTAAAAATTATGTCAAACACGCTGCAATAGATTTTCCTGATATTTGTTGGTATATTGCAGTTATTAATACCTAGTATCTGACATAAGGTTTTACAAATTAATTAATTCTTGTCAAAATTATATTCTTCACATAGAAACGAATCAATTGATGTACCTACATTTTATCAAAAAAATTCAAATTTCGTATTTTTTAAAACTTTACTTCAAATTAACTACCTATAATAAAAGATTAAACAATTAAGGGGCTGGATGCCATCACGTGTTAAGCGACATTTACTTAGCATCACAGAAATTTGAAAAAATTACTTCTTTGTCTGAGTTAAAAATATTTTTTCAAATTAATCTAAAAATAGTTACTTTAAAACAATTTTTTTAACATTAGTAATATATAATTTTCAGGTTAGTGCTGCAGCTGGGCTGAATCAACGACAACAGCAGTTGCAACAACAACAGCAACTGCAGCAACAACCGCAGTTGCCACCGCAACAGCAGCTTCAGCAACAACCACAGTTACCACCGCAACAACCGCAGTTACTACCGCAAGAACAGATACCACAGCAACTGCAACCGCAGCTGCATCTGCTTCGTCAGCATCAACAAATTTATCAGCAGCAACAATTGCAACTGCAGCAGTAATTGCAGCCGCTAATTGAACTGCAAATTGAACAACAACAGGTTTTACAGCAGAAAATTGAAAAGCAACAGGAGCAGCTTCGCCAACAGCAATACCGTTTTGATCAGCAGAAGGTGCAATACGAGGATGAGCAAAAGATGTTACTCAGACGAACAGCTCATCGTTGCAGTCTAATTTGTTACCGCTGCCACCACCACAAGTCCAGTCTATTTCACGAAAAGTGTCTGCTTCAAATGAATCTCAACCACTGAGGCAATATTATCGCACAGAGTATGATAACTCTAAGCAGGAGCAATCATACAAGAAAAACAATTCAAATGTAAGTTAACAGTGATCAATGATAACTTAAATTGAAATCTAAGTTGGACAAAAATAATCAAATTTTTTTAAAACTCCTTTATTTTGAAGAATTTGAGTATTTTTATATTTATTTATAATGAGATATTTTTAACAAATTAAAATTTCAGGCTTGTTATAAAAGTTTGATTTCATTTTTTGTAGACTTTTCTTAATGTTTTTCAAAATTAAATAACTTACGAGTCGTTTATTCAAATTCGATTTATCTTTTGTCTCTAAAAAATGTGGATAATTTTTAAAAAGTTGCAAATGATTATAGTAATTTAATTACTTTTAAAAGTTATAAAATTCAATTACTGAAAAATATTGTTAAATATTTGTAGGTAAACGCAAACATTCAATTATTTTTATATATATATGAAGCAATTCATTAAAATAATTCAAATTCTCTAATTACTATCAAAATTCTTTCCATAAATTAAATTATTTTCAAAAATTTTGATAAAATACAATGTAAAGTTTAAATACTTTTATAAATGTTAATATGCATTATAAGAAAAATTGTTCTCCGAAATTCTGTTAATTTTAATAATTTTAGACAAAACTTAAATTATTTTTTCTTATATGAAAAATTTTTAATATCTTTCTCAATTATTTTCAAAATGTATTTTCATCTCACATGCACAAAAATGGTGCTTTCTGTTAGCAGAAGACAGGCAGTAAAGTCAATCATTTCTTCGATTGTACCCGCACGTGTTATTTTTGCTATCTGATATTGACACTTTTGTGCATTAGGAATAAAAAATATCGCAAGTAACATTGAAATAAAGGCAGACATTTCTTTACAGTGATTTTTGTGACACGAGTGGAGAGCGAGGGGGCCTCGAGACCAGAACGAGTGTCACAAAAATCACCGTAAACAAATATCCTTCTTGATTAATATATTTTAAATTTTTGGTGAAATTTCAATTATCTTTATAAATTTAGTAAAATTTTTATCCAAGGTAGTGTCATTTTTATAAATAATAAAAATTAGACAAAAATTGATATATTTTCATAAATAATAAAACTCATCCCAAAATTTAAATATTTTAAATATAATTTTAATTGAATTCCTCCAAAAATAAAACTATTCTGCTAAAATTTTATAAAAAATCGTCGAAATAATCCATTTATTTAATATTGCGTTGATAAATTTCTTTGATTATTAAATTTTATTATACATTGAATTATTGAATAAATTATTTATTTTTAAATTGAAATAATCTAATTCTCGTAGAATTTTGTAATAAAAGTTAATTTAAATTAATTATTAATTAAGTTAATTTACAAATTAATTTCTATTAGACTTCTGATAACAATTGAATATTTAAAGTGTCATAGCGTAGATTTTTAGAAATTATTGAATTTTAAGTTCTTTAAAGATTAGTTAAATTTAATTTGAAAGTTAATTTAAGGATCAAAATTTTCCGTACTTTTTACTAGTAATTCTACAGAATTGATAAATTTCAAAACTTTTGTTAAAAATTCTATAAATTAATAATTAAATTTAGAGCAAAAAAACTAACTTGGTAAACTTCGAAGTCGTTTTTCTCGAAATTTTTTTTTCGGGTCGTAGGTCCTTTTTAACTGTTCGTGTCACATATAATAACATCACTTAAAATAATAGAAAATTTCAATATATAATATTTTCTAAAGAAAAAACGAAATATAATATTTCAATAGTATTGTTTTTATATATGGGGCGTTCCACGCGAAATCGGACAGTATTTGACTTTCGCATCTCAGATTTTTTTCAAATATTTTTTTTCTTATAGTGCTCATTGAAATAAGCTACCATGATTTTTTTCAAATTTTTTCATCAAGCCGTTTAAGAGATACAGGTTTTTGAAAAATCACGTTTTTTACGAAAATCTTTTTTTGAAATGGTTATAACTCGGTCAAAAATTGACCAAATTTGACGTTCTATATATGAAAATTTTTGTTTTTATACGTAGTTTTTGATAAAAATATATAAAAATTTATTTTTTAAATTTACGAAATTTTTTTTAATTTAAAAAAAAATTTATTTTTAAAAATGTATGTATCGATCGATTTTTTTCAAAATTTTTTGTAAGAAACTAGAACTAAATTAACAACTTTTAGGCGTTGTCTGATTGTAGGCAAACGATGGGATCTATTTATTTCGAATTTTTTAATTTTTATAACCATATAATATAGCAAACAATAGGGCTTTTGAGCTAAAATTATTATTAACACAGGTCAACAAAAAAAGTCTTAATTTTTTATGAGATTTCATAGTGCCCATTAAAGACGCTGAACACGATCCCGGGTCACAAAATTGGCCTTCACGTCAGGATTTTGAGAAAAGTGGGGTAAAGACCCCAAAAAACGTGTTTTTGAGGGTTTTCAAGTTTTTTTTGAAGCTGAAATTGAAGCTTGAATTGTCCACTACAAGACTTATGTCCGTAAAACCAAAAAAGATTAAAATTTTTTCAAAACATGGTGTTGAAGTTACTAAAAATGTGATTTTTAGGGTCGCTGATTATAATTATCAGATTTTAACATTTTATAAATTTTTGGCACGTCAGATTACAATCCGCGACCTCAAACACCCTTGAGTAACAATTTTCAAGCGAATCCAAAACAATTTTAGAAGTCCATTAAAGCAACCCAAAAAACACATTTTTGGTAACTTCGACCCCATTTTTGGAAAAAATTTTAATCTTTTTAGGGTTCTGTATACCTACGGTGTACTAACGGAACCCTATTGGCGAGACTCTTGTGACCGTAGCCAAATCGTGTCCCCCCTTAGCGGCTAAACTATTTGATCTAGAGAGCTCAAATTTGGTACAGATACGTATTTTCACTCGTAGATTACAGGAAAAATATAGAGATTGTGATTGGAGGTGATGGCTATAGCGTTGTCAAGGAAAAATTAAAAAATTTTTGAAAAAAAGTTTTTTTTTCTAATTTTTACATTTTTTGAGCTAATGAGTTTAAAATTGATTTATTAGTATATTTTTACAGTCTGATCACAAAAAATATATTAAAAAATTTAAAAAAAAATTTTTTTTTTAAATTTTATTTTTTAAATTCTTCATTGTTTAACTTAATGAGCTGAAAATTGGATTATTAGTATATTTATACAGTCTGATCACAAAAAATATATTAAAAAATCAAGAAAAAAATATTTTTTTAAGAATAACTTTTTTTTATTTTTACATTTTTTGACTTAATGAGCTGAAAATTGGTTTATAATTATGTTTTTACAGTCTGCTCATTAAAAATATATTAAATAATCTAAAAAAATTTTTTAAATAAAATTTAAAAAAAAATTGGTTAAGTGCGAGTTGAACTCGCACTGCAATGGCGGGTTCCGTACACAAATATTAAAACAATTCTTGCAACATTAATCGGTAAATGGTAGAATTAAAATAAACAATTAAAAAAATATATTAAAATCATTTCATTAAAAAAAATACTTCAAAAATTAAAGTATTATATATCTAATATTGTAAACAATAATAAGTAGAGGAACTAATTATGCGAATTTAGTTCCTCTTAATCTTTTTTTGTTTTACGGATATGGGTCTTGTAGTGGACAATTCAAGCTTCAATTTAAGTCTATGTAGAAGTTTCTGGCGCGTCAGGTTTATGATAAAAAAAATTTGAAAACCCTCAAAAACACGTTTTTTGGGGTCTTTACCCCACTTTTCTCAAAATCCTGACTGAAGGCCAATTTTGTGACCCGGGATCGTGTTCAGCGTCTTTAATGGACACTATGGTATCTCATAAAAAAGTAAGACGTTTTTGTTGACCTGTGTTATTAATAATTTTAGCTCAAAAGCCCTATTGTTTGCTATATTATATGGATATAAAAATTAAAAAATTTGAAATAAATAGATCCCATCATTTGCCCACAATCAGACAACGCCTAAAAGTTGTTAATTTAGTTCTAGTTTCTTACAAAAAATTTTGAAAACCCCATATAAACTAAAATTTTTAAAAAATTGATATTTCAACTTTATATAAATGCAATTATTTGGTAGTAATCCTTGGGATTAAAGTAGATGAAAAGGCGAAAGATCCATATATTTGACTCTTTAAAATAATAATATTAAACCATTTTTAAAGTCCTCAAACTTACAATGTTTTTAAAAAGTTAAAAAAACAAAAATCAATATTTTTAATTTTTTTAAGCTACCCTGCTCTTCATTTTGAATTTACAAGCTCAACGTTTACATGTGCTGAAAGCTTGTTTCATCACCTTTCCATTGATAAATATTACTTTTAGTTTATCTCAGTACATGTTAGTTTTATTTAGCGCATTTGGACGGACTCACCCAAGTCTTTTGTGTCCTGTAAGAAGGACTTTGGACGTTCTATCATTAATTATTTTTTTATTATATTATTATTTTTAAAAATTAAAAAATTATTTCCTAAATTATTTCGCGGATAAAGAGATAAAGAACAGTTGTACTGTCGATGCAACGTCCTTCCGGCAAGGCCAAAAAGTCTCAGGTGAGTCCGTCCAAAATCGCAGGGTAGCCTAAAGAAGTTGAATTTTCCAAAAATTCATATAATTTTTAGTCACAAAATGATGAAACCCGGTCCTGCCGGCAGGACACTTTTCGCTTTGTGTAAAAGGCTACCAAGCCTAGGCGTACAAATTTAGAAACTTGATATTTACATCATTAGAAAGCTTGTTTCATTACCTTTCCAACGATATATTTGTTTTTATCTGCTTACATATTCATTTTATAAAGCAAATTTGAAGAGAGTTTTTATTCAATTGGCCGCAATTTTGCTGATTAACATTAAAAATAATTTTTTTTTTAAATTAATCAAATAGGTTTCATTCTTTGAACGTTTCTGAAGAAAAGGAGACCAAACCGGCCAAAATATATTGATTTTTGTGGATTTTACATTAAATTTACGAAAAAATGTTTTTTTTACTTTTTAGAAACAGCAAGTTTGAGGGCTTTGAAAAATGGTTTAATATTATTATTTTAAGAAGTCAAATATATGGAATTTTTTCGTCTACTTTAATCCCAATGAGTTCCGGAAAAGAAAAATTGAATTCCTGTTTTTTAAAAGCCTTATTTTCGGAACATCCTTCTGGCAGGATGGGCGCTTGGACGTTCTATCCCCAGCGGGCACAAAGACAAAAAACGTTCTTTAAACGTCTGTAGAACGTTTAATGTCTGCCAATTTACGTTCTAAGAATGTCCGAACGTTCCGAAACATTTTTAAACGTTCGGACGTTCTTAAAACGTAAATTGGCAGACATTAAACGTTCTACAGACGTTCAAAGAACGTTTTTTGTCTTTGTGCCCGCTGGGTCATTAATGCATGTAACATCAAACTGTTAACTGACAGTAGTTGACTTTCAGTCACTGCACGGAACTTATTTTAAAGGCTTTTGACTTGATACTGACATTCATGCAGAGTGTACTGACTCACAACACGCCTTAAATTTCGTAAGATTGCGTGACTACATTTTTCTAAAACTTTTTTGTGTATTTAAAAATACATTTAATCATTTTTTTATAAAAACAACGGCACAGTAGTTGCGATTAATTGAAACTCTTTTTTTAAGGCCTTTGGATGGACTACCTACCACAATTTGCAATTTAAAATCCAGAACAAAAAACCAAAATGATTTTGCATGAAGATGCTAAAAGCTAGTGAACTATGTATAGGATCTTAATGATAGAACGTCTAACGTCCTTCCAGCAGGATAAAAAAGACTCAGGTAAGTCCCTCGGAAATCGCTAAGTAAAACTAACATCGAGCCAGATAAATAAAAAATAATATATACCGTTGAAAAGGTGATAAAACAAGCTTTCAGCGCATATAAACATCAAGCTTGTAAGTTCAAAACTAAGGGCTGAGTACTTTAAAGAAGTTAAATTTACCAAAAATTTACATAATTTTTAATCACAAAACGTCGAAGCCCGGTCCTGCCGGCAGGATGCTTTTTGCTTTGTTTAAAAGGCTACCAAGCCTAGGCATATAAATTTAGAAACTTGATATTTACATCATTGGAAAGCTTGTTTCATTACCTTTCCAACGATATATTCGTTTTTGTATTTATCTGCTTCCATATTCATTTTATAGAGCAATTTCGAAGGGACTCGCGCTTGAGTCTCTTTCAACAAAAAAATTTATTTTTAACCTAATTGGCTAATTACGCTTTTTTGTACACTCAGATGCATTAATGCTGTCCTTCCGGTTTAACGGTGTTTTGCAAAGTCGTATGATTTCTGTCAAAATGTTTTCAGTTCATGACATATGATAAAATTCGTATGTCACCAACTAAGAATATTTTAGAGAAATGACACGACCTTTCAAAATTCCTTTAAACCGGAAGGACAGCATTAATGCATCTGAGTTTAAAATATATATTTAAAAAAATTTAATTGCATTCTTCCAGCGGGATGGTTGCCAATGGTGCCGTACTGCCGGCAGAACGCAGCTGCCTGTCCTACCGTCCTGCCGGAAGACCCTTCCGGTAATTTTGCCCGTTGAAAACGAATCTGAAGTCAGAATTGCTCCATCACCCTCTGTTTTTTTTAAATTGAGAAAACTACCCTTCACTTGAAATTTTAAAGTGAAAAAATTGAATCACAGATTTCTCTTAAAAACAAAACATTAAATTTATCTACTTCTGCTACAACAACTCAAAACCAATGTCAACATTGCTTAAACACCCTTTGTTTTTTATTAAATCGAAAAAACATCCCCTTTAAAATGTAAAAGTTCAAAATTATAATATTAAAGGACAAAAAATACTCATTGGTTTTCAAAACAACGAAATAAATTTATGTACTTCTCTTTCCACATTTCAAAAGCAATATCAAAATTACTTAATCATCCACTGTGTTTTCATATTGAAAAAACTAACCCTAATATGTAAAAATTCAAAATGTATAATAAAAAAAATGAAAAACCTCATTGTTTTTCAAAATAAAACAATAAATTTATGTACTTCTCTTTCAACAACTCCAAAGCAATGTCAACATTTCTTCATCACCCTCTGTTTTTTTTAATTGAAAAACCAACCCTTAAATTTACAAATTAAAAGTTTAAAGTAAAAAATAATGAAAATCCACATTGTTTTTCAAACAGAACAAGAAATTTATGTATTTTTTTATTAACAACTCAAAAGCATTAGCAAAATTGCTCCATCACCCTTTGTTTTTTCAAATTGATATAACTACCCTTAATATGTAAAAATCAAAATGTATAATAAAGAAATGAAAAACCACAACAAATTGGTTTTAATTTAAATTTAACAAAAACAAATTATACTGTTTTAATTCTCAATGTCATTTAAACCAATTTTTTGTGGTTTTTTATTTTTTTATTATACATTTTGATATTTACATATTAGGGGTAGTTATTTCAATTGGAAAAACAAAGGGTTTTGTGTTATAAAGCTTTAAACATGAGCAAATTTAGTGTTTTTCGCGTCGGATTTTTCTGCTCATGAAAACCATCCCCACCACCTCACTACCACTAATACTTGTCGTATACGTGAGTTGCGCTCGCTTCGTGTATACGAAATACGAATTTCGAGATATTCGAAATTGTAGTCTCATTTCGAACTAATTATAATAAATTCAAAAAATTATCATACATTTTTTATAATTATTAAAGCTCCGCCTTTTGCGCTAAATCTCTTTTGTTTCGGCACATTTGGTTTTTGAGCTAAGAGATCTTTAGATTCTTCTTTGACACAAAGGGGACGAACTTCCTCGAACAAGTACCAAACCCTTTGCGTAGACAATCCTTGTGGTTCAATTATTTTTAAAGACGAAGTACCCAAAGCCTTGTTTACAGGTAAAGTTGCTGAAGTTCGATGTACATTTACGTTCTCTGCATCCTTCAAAAAATATGCAGGCTTGAGAAGTTCGACAGAAACACTTCGTGACGTGCCGTTCACGTCGATTTCAAAAATGTGGTCAGTGATTCGTTTAATGACTCGATGTGGACCAGAAAAAGGTGGCTCTAATGACTTTTTGATATGTCCAGCGAGCAAAAAGACGTGAGAACAGGAATATATATCCTTAAAAACAAATGCTCTCTTTTTGTGATGGTGCTCAACGGGTATAGGCTTGACCTCCTTCATGAGTTCACGAAATTCCTCAAGAAAAATTTGGGGGTTTGGCGAAAAGTCGTCGTTAGTATCAAATTCCCCAGGTATGCGAATGGTTGTCCCATAAAGGAATTCTGCTAGAGAAGAACCACAATCCAATACATTGGATCTCAATCCGAACAAAACAGTAGGAAGGAAACATGTCCACTCGCGGGTCGCATGACACATAAGTGCAGCTTTTAATGACCGATGCCATCGCTCGATGATGCCGTTCGAGGCAGGGTGATAGGCCGTTGTACGGACGCGTTTGCAACCAATAAATTTAAGAAGCGCTTGAAATAATTCGGATTCAAATTGACTGCCTTGGTCAGATGTGATGGTTTCAGGTGTTCCAAAACGTGAGACCCAGTTGTTCATGAACGCGCGCACGACCGTAGTTGCTTCGATGTTTTGAAGAGAGATTGCCTCAGGCCAACGCGAGAATCGGTCAATCATGGTAAGCAAATACTTAAAACCTGAATCGACCGGGAGAGGACCAACAATGTCAATGTGGACATGGCGAAAACGAGACTCGGGGGCGACGAAGTGGGATGGTTTGAGAGTAACGTGTCTAGATGTCTTGGAACGCTGACATTCCAGAGTTTTTACACCAATTGCAGATATCCCTGTGCATGTTAGACCATACGTAGCGTTTGCGAATCACACGATCAGATATTTTAGCACCTGGATGTGCTGGGGTGTGAAGAAGATTGAAAACGCGCTGACGTAGGGAAACAGGAACGAAAGGGCGCAAAACCTCACAGGATAAGTCGCAAAAGATGAAATTGTTTTCCTGACCAAACATGATTTTCTTTAAGTTGAGAGATGTTTTCGAATTTTCGAGGAGAGCCTTTAGCTCTGGACATTGATTCTGAGCTTCTGCGAATTTAGAGAGAGTAATTTCCGAAGGGAACAAAATAGCATCGACGCGAGAATGAGCATCGGCGACGACGTTTTCCAAACCAGAAATGTGTTTGATGTTAATCGTGTATTGAGACAAAAAAGATAATTGACGTTGTTGCC
Organism: Leptopilina drosophilae; assembly: GCA_032873175.1. NCBI lineage: Eukaryota > Metazoa > Arthropoda > Insecta > Hymenoptera > Figitidae > Leptopilina > Leptopilina drosophilae. The sequence goes on from CM065483.1 coordinate 25,815,935, forward strand.
TAGGAGAACCCTTTTCTGGACGCTGCTTGAAAGCGTGAATTAGAGGCTTATGATCCGTTACTACACTGAAATCTCTGAATTCCAAGAAATGTCGAAAATATTTAACGGCTTCAAAAACGGCGGTCAATTCGCGATCATATACGCTATAGTTACGTTGAGAAGGACTAAGCTTTCGTAAAAAAAAGGCAAGGGGTTTCTATTCGTCCCCAAATTTCTGCTCAAGAGCCGCGCCAATACCGGTGTCTGAAGCATTGGTTATTACACGCGTCTCGGCTGAGGAAGAAGGATGAGAGAGCAATACAACATTAGCTATCTCATGATTGATCCTTTCAAAAGCCGCTTCGGAGACGGGATCACAGGGAACAAGGTGCTTGTCATTTTTACGAGAATCGCGAAGAAAATGATTGAGTGAAGTCTGAAGTTGAGCCGTGTGCTTGATATAACGACGATAAAAGTTTACTAGACCCACGAATCGAAGAAACTCAACGATAGTCTTAGGAAGTGGAAATTCGACTATTGCTTTAGTTTTTTCTGCAGTTGGCAGGACACCTTGAGAGCTAACTAGATTACCTAAAAATTCAAGCTCACTTTTGCCGAAAACACATTTATCAAGATTTAAACGCAAAGGAAATCTCCTAAGACGCTCAAAAACTTCGCGAAGATGAGACTCATGCTCGACCATGGAAGAAGACGCAATGAGTATATCGTCCACATATGCGAAGTCGAACTCCAAATCGCCTAAACCTTTAAAGATGTAGCGCTGGAATGTTTGGCCAGCGTTACGCAAACCGAAGGTCATTACCGGGAATTCGAAAAGTCCAAAGGGAGTTATAACCGCGGTCTTTTGAATGTCTTCGGGTGCGACAGGGATCTGGTTATAGGCCTGGAAGAGGTCTAATTTTGAAAAAATAGTCTTACCGAGGAGATTTGCAGAAAAATCATGCAGGTAAGGGGCAGGATAACGATCCGGTTTAGTAACGTTATTTACCCCGCGATAGTCCCCACATACTCTAATACCACCCCCCCTTACGATCAACAACGTGGATGGGAGATGCCCAAGATGCGCTAGAATATCTACATTTTTTTTGAGCGATCATTGTTTGAAAATATTCCTTTACAGGCTTATACTTTTCAGGGTCCAAACGTCGAGCTGTCGTAGCAACAGGAGGACCGTGAGTGATAAAATGGTGCAGAACATCGGTTGGAGAGTCGGCTAGATCTTGGAGAGGTCTTGTAATCTCGGTAAATTCGGAAAGGATGTTGGCGAAAGGTGAAGACAAGCAAACCGAATTGAGAGAGCAGATCGGCTCCGATGATTGGATACGGTACTGCTGCAACACAAAAATTCCACGAGTTCTCGCGTCTAAGGCCGAGGTTAAGAGTCAGGTGTTTTGTTCCGAAAGTAGGAATTGGCGTATTGTTGGCCGCATAGAGGGTAAGGTCGGATGGTTTTCGATTTCGAGAAGATGACGGTGGAAGAAGGGAAATATCAGATCCTGTGTCGATCAAGAAATTTAACCCCAAATCGCGATCTCTAATGTGGAGACGCTTTCATTTTTCGCCCGATCCGATGGTCTCGACTCGAATAGGCTTGTTTAGTTTTCCGAATTCTTTTCGTATTTTACCCAAGAACAAGGAGAAGTACACTTGGTTGCTGACTTAACAAATTTTTTATGGTACCAACATAAACTTGACTTGCTTTGGTTTCTCGATTTGCTACGCGAATGACCACGAGAATGACGAGATCTGGAGTCCGAACGTGAATGCCGAGAAGGATGACTATTGCCGTTTCGAGAATGTTCGACTTTTGCTTTAAATGATGCAATTTCTGCAGTAATAAGATCGAGTTTTGCTTTAAATTTATTGGTAATATAATTAGTTGAAGAAACCGCAGCTATGCAATTACTTGAAGAGATGGTTGCATCATAAATTTTATCAGCTGTAGCGGCAAAATCGTCTAACGAAGTGAATGCTAACGAAGCTAATATTGCCTGATGTTGAGAGGGTAATTGGTCTTAAAATATAGTTTTTAAGGCGTCATCAGAGCATTTGCTGCTGCTTAAATTGCGAATACGCGCCAAAATATATGATGGTTTGCCGGAATTTAAAAGTTCCCCTTTGAGCAATTGTCGAAATTGTGCTTCAGATGAAGCCGAATACATAGCAATAAGTATATCTTTGATACGCCGATAAATGTCATTAGGGACTTCGTCCAATGACAATCTACGATGCATAAGGCGACGTCGGAATCCAATTCCGAAATGACGATGTCAGCGCGAGATTTTTCGGATCGAATATTATTATTACGAAGAACAGCTTCGATAACGTTAAACCAAATACTCAGATTGTTCTGATAAAAACGAAAGATCTTTATGCGACGCCTACAATCATCGACGCGAATATCCCCCCTCCTTGATTATTAGCAGGATCTGCAGCCTGAATTGCAGCCATGGCTTCCCAATTAAAAATGACACGAAAAGGAATAATCAAAAGCCACGACGAGCACAATAAAAAAATTTAAGAAAACTTGTAAAAACTTAAAAAAATAAAATTGTTAAATTTTTAATAATCGATTTTTTGGTTCCAAATTCCTAATAAGTCAAAAATAAAATTCGCAAAATTGATAAAATTAGAAAAATTCAATGTAAATACGTTTTGACGCAACAGTAACATAAAAAGAAAAATTGTAAATTACGAATTAAAAGGAAATGTCATGTCGTTAAAAATATCAAAACGATACAATTTAACATATATAGAAAAACAACATAAAATACTCCTGTCAAAATTTACAGTTAAATACAGTTCGCAAAAATAATCATCGTAAAAAGAAAAAGTTTAATCAAATTTTGTGAGATTAAAAGAATAAAATTCTAATTATCCACACAAATAACAAAACGCGCGGAAGATACAAACATTTTGAAAGGCGTTGAAATATTAAACAAAACGTTTAATTTCGAAAATCACGAAAAATGCTACAAAAAAATCTCTGAAGAGACAAAATACAATGTAGAAATGGAATAGTAAAAATTCGATTAATAATATAAACAAAATAAGTTTGACGTGACGTAAAAACATCTTGAAGTCAAATTAGTAAACTTGTTTTTAAGTATGAATAATAATTCGTTGAATTTTTGAAAAATTATAAAAGAATAAAAATTTTCTTTAATAAAAAAATAATAATATTAAACAAAAATTTAAGAAGCAATAATTAATATAAAATCTTTTTATTAAAAAAATATATTTTGACTGCGAACTGATTTAAAGATGAACTGTAATCTTTGATTATTATAAATGTAATATAATTATTATAAATAATTATAAATATTTATTCACTTTTATATAAATTGCTGCAGAAGGCGTAATGGGTGTATTGCAGTTGCCATTCACACTAGATTTGTGAAGATCATCAAAAAGCGACCACTTTCCAGAAGTCCTTCTGCAAAGTGCAGTAAAATGTGCTGGCGTATGGACAATGATGCCCGTCAATCTGTAAAGAAGTATTTTGTTAGTTCAAGAAACAAACTCACATATAGTGACTCACATTTTGTCACATATTTCGTGATTACTAAAAATATATATTTATTTTACCTGAATATTTTATTATATAAATTTATGTATACCGGAAGATCGTTCGGAATGCATTTTGTTGATGCAAACGGATTGTTTTCGTCTCCTCCAAAAACATCCAAATCAATTAACAAATGTGCATTTAAAGTAATTTTTTGCAGGTGAACCTGTCCTTTACAATTTTCTGTGGACGGACAAGAATGTGTTGAGTTTGGCAGACAAATTGCAGCTTCTAGGGCTTTGAAGCCTTTTTCTCGAACATTATTACTGTTTAAGGATAAAAACAAAATGTCGTAATTGCACTGATGTCCTTCAGTACACAATAACTGCATTTGGAGGCTGTACTCATTTTCCATGATATGATTCCACATTTCAGTGATGGAGGAAAACCCATTTACCACTCTTATTTCAGCTGTTTTTTTATTAATGCTTCATTTTAATTACTCTGAGCAACAGGTGCTCTAAAATTCAACAAAATTTTTGCTCTACGAAGATATACTTCATTCTTTGCTCCAATTTCTGCAAGACGAAGAATTAATTCACAAGTCAGATTGTTTGATTTTTTAATGTGCTCGAAATATTCTGGACTATCAATTAAAGCAATTGTTAAAATAGACAGAATACTGTCGAAGCCACAAGTGTTGATAACTCTTACTAATAAATCTCCAATTTTAATATAATTTTTAAACATACAGCCGTTTTTAAAAAAAATGTCGGGTAAACGTTTGGTTTTCAATATTTCTGCAGAATTAATGTATTGAATTTCGGGATAGGGTCGAAAGAACTTTGTTTTATTTTTTTTAGTTTCTAATTTTTGCGGGCCTAGATTTTTGTATTCCGATGTTACAGTGGAGATTTTATTAGAATAGTCGTTTTCTTCAATTTCAGAAGGAGCAATTATTTAATATTTGCATTTAATATTTGATCAACTTTTGTAGCTTTATTTCTCCAATTTTCCAAATGATGTAGCTCTGGATGAGAAGTAAGTGAATCTGTATCTTCTTCGATTGTAGAAACTTTATCCATTGGTGATTTAATTTCTTCATCGACCATTTAAGCTTCATCAAAGGGCAATTCGTTTTCTCCATCGTAAGTAAAATTTGCTTCTTTTTGAATCGATTCAGGGAAAATTTCTTCATTGCTTTCTTTACTTGCATCACACTTTGTTTGTAACAGGAATATTTCGTTAGGTGTTTCCTGGCAATTAGTACGTGGTTCTAAAATTTGGCGTTTTTTATTCTTTTCAAGTGAAAAATTAAGAAGTTCTGTCGAGGCTTTTAATGTGATGGAGGTTATTGCTCTAAAGTGAATAATAAAAAACTTGTGCAGGAGTATTTTCTTTTCATAATTCCACAAAATTCTATTTTTCAACTCATTAAAGCTTCCCTCAACAGCAGAACTAGACGCTCGAACGACTGTGACATTGAAAGACTTTATCATGACTGCAGACCACAATGGAAATTCTTTTGCCAAATTTATTAATTCTTTATAAAATCCCTCATTTTTATATCCATTGGCAAAAGTTCCTACGACATTTTTATTCTTTTGAGCAACTTCTTGCAAATTTTGAATCCAAATATTTATTAATTCTTCTCGTTTTGAATCTCTATCATCTTGGTCTATCATTAATGAATTGTCCTGGTCTGGTATGTTCATTTTTTTAATTTCGTTTTTACTTCCTCTTTTTCTTCATCGGGAATTGTTTTGTCGATCAATTTTTTTCAGAGGCAATATATGCAGCTAATTTAACACGGGCATTTAAACATGACGTATTTTCATTGCTTCCTTCTAGATTCCCATCATAATGATGTGAGGAGGTGATCAACATCAACTGAAGAATTTCTTGAAATTTTTCAAATTTATCACAAGAAATCAATAGCGCTATTCCTCTCACATAAAAATTTTTCACGACTGGCATATCTTTTTTAAAACACTTTTGTCTAGATACTAAAAAAAATTAAATGCGCTACGTCCAAACGAATAAATGTATTGGCCGGTCGTGACTCACTCTTGTCGCATATAGACTTAAAACAGTTTGTGACGTATTCGCCTAATGTGCATCGATTGAAAGCAAGACATAAAGCATTTATAATTGCCCTACCATAATCGGAAACTGTCACTTTAGGTATTGGGGCACCCGCTTGTAACCACCTTAACAAAAAAAATTGAATTGTTACAGTGTCCTGGACAGATGAGAGCATTTGGCCTACAGGCACATTAATTCCACGCGTGTTAATCACAATTTCATATAAAAAAAATATGTCCTGATTTAAAATTATTGTCGATCTCAATTTCTTCAACAAGATTCCCTGTAGAATCGAAGCAAATTTCCCAATCGTCTTTGTTGATGTTAACATATTGTTTTAAAACGAGAAGTTGATCTGGCAAAATGTAATGTACACAAGGTGGATCTTCCCAAATGTCACCAATCGAACCAGCGTACGGTGGAGTGCGCTTTAGTTTTTTCATGCTTTTAATAGGATCTTTATCGTCTGATGGAGAAATACCCAAATCTTTATCTCGGGTTTCTTGTCGGAGCTTTCTTAAGACCGTCAAATTGTAAACATTTGGCCGATTTAAATCCCCTCTTTTTCCTTCTTTTAAAGTTAAATCTCGAACTACATTTGACGCTCCTTTGGCTACTACTTCTTTTCCTATTAATTCTTTCTTCACGCTGCGCAAGTGGCGCTGTACTTGTTCATGCTGAGTGTTAATTGTATTTTTTGTGTAGATTTTTAATACTAACAAACCACCAGGAACTGGTTCTTCTTCGGCAATAGCGGTTAATTTAGAATTGCAAATTTTACTTTTACAATATCCAGTTATTTCTATGAAATTTTTGGTTGCAGAATTTCTTGATACCGTCGCATTTCGAAAACTGTAAGCGCAAGGAAGTCTATGTTGTCTAAAAAATTCGTCGGCCACTATATCGGTCCATACATTTGGAGTTAACATTAATCGTTCTCTATCTTTATGTTTGTAGTATCCCGGTTTCATCTTCTCGTATAAATCTTCTGATATTATTAATACGAATTCGCTGTTTTCCAGACATTTTGAATGATTCGAAAAATTTTCATCATCAGAGTCATTAGTTGAATCCAGTGGAGCATCACTTAACACGATTTCTTCCTCAATTACAGGTTCTTTTATTTCTAATTTTTCGAAAACATCTGTTTTAAGATTTTTTTCTGTTTTCTCTTAAATTACGATAGATATCCTGAGAACTCCACTTGCCACTTAAGGTTTCGCTAACCTTTTTATAAAATTCTGCACCATGAGGTGGCAACTTGCCATCTTTTGTATGAAATTCAAGTATATCGCTGCCATGTAAAATAATAGCTGTAATTGCATCTTCGTGACACACTTTTGCGGCTGGCGGCATCTGTACAATTTAATAAAAACAATTAAATTGGAGACATGTTATTGTTATAACAAAATTTGGGTTGTCACAAAAATTTCAAAATTCCAAAAATTATTTTAAAAATTTGTGACTAAAAAACACGAGAAATTTTCTGTGTTTAAAACTGCAAAACATGAGAATTGAAATTTTTAGGCAGGCTTCTGATCTTAAGTCCTAAATATTTTTCAAATTTGCATGTTTTAACTACAAATTATTTTTAAATACTTACAGTGGAACCTAGATTATCCGAACTAACCTAGGCAAGGCCGAGTTCGGATAATTGAAAGTTCGGATAATAGAGGTTTTAATGTTTTTCATAATTAAAGTAAAAAAATTGGACAGTTGAACTATATGTATTTAATTTAATACATTTTTTAAACATATATAAGTATAAATATGTAAATATATATTAGTTTATAATAATATATTAACAAAACAAAGAATTCATGATTTCTTAAAGACTTTTTTGGCATAACTTTCGTTATTTTGCTTTGAAATAGAGAGAATAAATTTTAAAATTCGGAAAGCCGAAAAAAAGTTCGGATTATAGAAGTTCGGATAAAATGCTTTTCGTTTCGAATAATCGAGGTTCCACTGTACCTACTAAATATAAATTTAGAAGGTATACATATGTATTACTTGAAATAAATAGCAGTTGAAAAATTAAATACAAATTATTGCCGACTAATTTTAAAAAATTATAATATTTTGCAGAAATAATTTTAAAAGTATTAGTATCTATACTATAGATATATATAGTATATTAGTATTAGTATATTAGTATATATTTTTAACAGAACAGTTGTAAAATAAGCATCTAAAGTAAATAAGGTCTTAAAAATTGTCACTTATTAAACTATTAGAAAATATTAAAGAAAACACATAATTTACTATGAAAATGAAAAAATATTATTGGAAATTATTAAGATTGATTTAATTATTTATTATAAAATGCCAGAAACAATTAATGATAAGAAGTATTAAATGAAATATCATTTTAAATTTCACTTAAATAACCTCATTTTGCAAATTTAATCCACTAAATGTGAGAAAGAGTAGCAGTTATTAAATTGAGAAAAACCTTTAAAACCATTCCTGCAAAATATAATAATTTTTTAAAATTAGTCGGCGACGTCTTTACTCGAAATATAATAGAATATCTCACTTACATTATGAAATTGTATAATTTTATTTTTTTAAAAGCAAAATAAATAAGAAGCTTTCTTGCTATGCGAAAACTGGAGGTAACAAAAGTTTATGCAATAAAATTGTATATATATATATATACAGTGGAACCTCGATTATCCGAACTAACCTAGGCAAGGCCTGATTCGGATAATCGAAAATTCGGATAATAGAGGTTTTAATGTTTTTCATAATTAAAGTAAAAAAATTGGACAGTTGAACTATATGTATTTAATTTAATACATTTTTTAAAGATATATAAGTATACATATGTAAATATATATTAATTTATAATAATACTTTATTTATACTTAATTAATTTATTACTTAATTTATAATAATAAAATAATTTATAATAGTATATTAATAAAACACAGAATAAATGATTTTTTTAAGACTTTTTTGGCATGAACTTCGTTATTTTGCTTTGAAAGATAGCATCTATTCTTTTCTTAGCTGCTAAATTACGCATTCTTCTCAGCAGAAGCAATTGCGTGCAGGAACATTCTTCCTGTTGCGCGTACCATTCAAGTCCTATCTCAAAAGCATTGAATTGGAAACCTTTTTGGTGTCATCTAAACATTCATCTTCGCTTTCATTCTCATCATCATTTTCGGTCAAATTCGTTACTGAAAATATTATTTCTTCATCATTCAGGAATTGGAATCCAGGATCGTTGGCATCGCTATTAATCCAATCAACAGCGTCATCGGCATCACAATCTTCGAAACCTGGGATATTGCTAAAGAACTCGTTGAACTCTATTATATTTTGTGCCTCGATAGTTTCTTCGGAATCCGTTTCAAGACACAATAGTTTATTCCAGGCTCTTTTTAGATTTTCCTCCGTCAATAATTCCCAAGCATCCGCTGCCATGAAACAACAATGTTTCAGATTTAATGTTTTTGGGAAAGAAGCAACGTTCGTTTCAGTATTATCATCTAACAATAACAAACTCTTAAGCATATTTTTGCGATATAAACGTTTTAACTTCTTAATTACCCCCTGGTCCATCGGCTGAATAAGTGCAGTGACATTCGGTGGGAAAAACATGACGACGAAGTTTGGATCGAATGAATTCAGTACGTCAACAGATGGATGAGATGGTGCATTGTCTAACAATAGCAACACTTTACCATCTTTACCTTTATCTTTACGACATTTTTTTACACTTTTTATAAAATCATTTTTGAACCAATCGCAAAACAATTTTAAGTCCATCCAAGCATTTTTTTGATTTTTGTAAGAAACTGGTAAATTTTTTATATTTTTAAAACAACGAGGGTTTTTAGCTTTGCCAATGACTAGGAGTGGCAATTTATGAGTCCCGGAAGCATTAGCACATGTCATTATAGTCACTCGATCTTTTGACGCTTTGAAACCACAGGCTGATGTTTCCTGACGAGATGCGAGTGATTTTCGTGGCAATGATCTTCAGTTAAGGCCACTCTCATCGTCATTATAAATATCGTCTCTAGAAAAACCTCCTTCTTCTAGATAATTTACAATTGTCACTTTAAATTTATAAGCAGCATCAGAATTTGCTGATAGAGCTTCTCCTTGGATTTGCAATTGTCGTATTCCATGACTATTTTTAAATTTTTCAAGCCAACCGGAACTAGCTTTAAAATTTGGTGATCCTCCAAGTTTTTCATTAAAATCAAGAGCTTTCTCGGATAAAAGTGGTCCCGAAATTGGTTGACCGAGGCTTCGTCTTTGAATAAACCACTTAGAAAGCGCATCATCAAGAGTTTCATTTTGAGACATTTTCATTGTTTTTCGTTTTTTAGGCCCATCTTCACTGTCCATCTGTGACGCAAATACCATAAGTGACTCTCGATTTTTCTTTATGTCGGTAATCGTCGCTGTACCCACATTATAAAATCTAGCTAAATATACACCTGCTTCGCCTTTTTCCAATTTGGAGAGAATTTCTAATTTTTTCTCTACTGAAAGAACAGTACGTTTTCGCTTAGGGGTAGAAGGACTAGAATTTGAATCCATTGCACGTATTACTGAAAAATTAAATAGTAATTAAATCAACAACTCTACCAAAAACATAAAAATTATTAATTTAATATTACATAAATGTTACAGAAAATGTATAAAAAATTCTGTAACGTATGTATATATTTTTGAATGAATAGTTTTCGTGTTTTCAGTAGAAATATTGATTTAATTTTCTTTACATATTTTTGTATACATACATTATGGAACACAATAAAAGAACTAACATGAACTGATAAAAATGATAGAAGTCGAACATACAGAGTATGGCATACATTTAACAATATCAATGAATACAAATTTTGATTGGTTGTTCAAATTGCGAATTAAGATACGACTAATCAAGTTTGTGTATTTTTGTGAACTTTTTCTAACAACAGAAAGTATGAGTTACTTATAGAAAAGAGTATAGGAGGCGCTGTGCAGTAAGATGCAATGAAATGTTCGCAAAAAATGGCTGGAGAAAATATAAATAATAAATTAAACAGACAAAATAAATTTTAAAATTCGGATGGCCAAAAAAAAATTCGGATAATAGAAATTCGGATAAAATGATTTTCGATTCGGATAATAGAGGTTTCGGATAACAGAGGTTCGGATAATCGAGGTTCGACTGTATATATATATGAATACTTACTCCCACTGTACTTCGTGAAATCTTGAAAAGAAAACAATTATTGGAGCTTTACCTCATTGTTATCTTAACTAAATTAATAAATTACGACCGAAAACAATTTGCAGTCACAATAATAAAAAAACGGTTGCAGAAAGAGGGAATAACAAAACGTATATAATATAAAGCTTCATTACTACGGCACTCGAGTATTGTGGCGCATTTTTAATAAGCAGAGTTAAGAATTACAATTCAAACCTTTTTTTAAAGGTGAGTCTCCAATAGGAGCCTACGAATATCGCAGGGATGGGTGTTTGATTTAAACAAAATATGTTTCAATCAAATAAATCGTTTTCTCAGTGTACACTCAGATGCATTAATGCTGTCCTTCCTGTTTAAAGGAATTTTGAAAAGTCGTGTCATTTCTATCAAATATTCTTAGTTCGTGACGTTCGTGACATACGAATGTTCTCATATGTCATGAACTAAAAACATTTTGATAGAAATCATACGACTTTGCAAAATACCGTCAAACCAGAAGGACAGCATTATTGCATCTGAGTGTATAACAAAATGTTTAAAAATGTATTAAAAGTTTTAAGTATTAAATAAATCAAGTATTAAAATTTAATATTATTATTAAATTTTAATTCTTAATGCGTATTCAAACTGCGAACTTTTTTAACAGGGTAATAATTAAAAGATTCTCTTAAAATGTTTCTCACAAAAAAAATAAAATTTTGAATAGTTTTTACTTATGGCGCACTCACAGCTCTGTCTGCCTGTGCAGGCAGCAATTAGAGTAAGAGAGAAAGTCAATTAGAGTGAAAGAGAGACGCATGATTTTCCCCTAATCGCCAAGTGGTCGAATGTTCAAATAGTCGAATACCAAATCATCGAATCGTCATTTGGTCGAATGCTTAAAACATCGAATCGTCAAACGGTCGAATGCTAAAAACGCCGAATCGGTAAATGGTCGAATGCTAAAAACATCGAATCGTCAGTTGATCGAATGCTAAAAACATCGAAACCGCATATGGTTGAATGCTCAAAACGTCGAATCCGCATGTGGTCGAATGCTCAAAACGTCGAATCGGCAAAAAGTCGAAAAATTTGTTTGTTATAAGTTAACATTAACTTAAACCAAGCAAATTTTTTTACTTTTTGCCGATTCGACGTTTTGAGCATTCGACCATTTGACGATTCGACGTTTTTAGCATTCGATCAATTGCCAATTCGACGTTTTGAGCATTCGACGAAATGACGATTCGACGTTTTGAACATTCGACCAATTGACATTTTGACGTTTTGAACATTCGACCATTTGCCGATTCGATGTTTTTAGCATTCGACTTGTTGACAATTCGACGTTTTAAGCATTCGATCAAATGAATATTCGACCATTTGTTTTATTGAAAATGTTGATATCTCTTAAAGTTGTTATTTCCAAACGACGAAAAGTTGTTTCCAATCATCACCAAACGATTTCCAAACAATTCCAAAAGGAATTTTTGAAAAATATTTAATTTGTAGTGCAAGTGCGAAGTCTCAATTGTTTAAATTTCGTGCCAAGACTGATTGCGCAAGGACCAATGCGCAGCCTAAAAGTACAGGGTATGTTTTATTAGAAAAGTTAATATCTCTTAAGATTGTTATTTCCAAACGACGAAAAGTTATTTCCAATCATCACCAAACGATTTCCAAACGATTTGAAGAAGAATTTTTAAAAAATATTTAATTTGTAGTGCAAGTGTGAATATAACAAGTCATTTAAAGATTTGTTTATAAAATTTTTATTTTTTATTTCCAAACAAAAAAAAGTAGTTTCCAATCATCACCAAACGATTCCAATATTAAAAGTTTGGATGTTTTAGACTTGTAGTGCTAACTTCACGGAGCCAAGAGATTCACGGAAAAAAGTCCCTCTTTCGAATGGCATGCTCAAAAAAATTGAATAAGCAATTTATAGTTTATACGGTCAGTTGGGGTTAATCCGGATAGGGGGTTAATGCGGACAAGAGATGTTGGAACTTAATTTACAAAGTAAAAATTAAGTTCGACGGCAATATTTCTAGTTCAGTATTTCCAAGTTTTTGTCTTGACAATTGGCAACAGTGTAATTTTAAATGTCGCTTAATGCAAAAAAATTTGACATTAATTTTCAGACTTAAAAATCATACAAACATTTTTATTTTTCTTTGTGACTCCAGAAAAAAAATTGATTTGGATTTTTTATTTTTTTCAATTCTGTTAATAATTACAAGCTGTCCTAAATGACCCCAAGAATTCGAAAACTTGGGGTGAATTCGGACAGAAGTTTCTAAAGAGGATAGCTGTGCTGTCGAAACGTTTAAAAAAGATTTTTTCTTTTTTTTTCTTTTTTTATTAATTGACTTGGAGGATTGATAATTTCTTATTTATATTAATTTTTTAAAAATGTTCGCTATATTAAATCCGTTAATTTAAATTTTGAAAATCTGATTTTGAATTATAATTTATTGACCTTAAAAATCACTGAGTAGCGAGATCCAATCAAATCTGTTCAAATTCAATCAATTAAATTAATCAAGTTATTAGAAAAAATTTACTTTTATCCGCCATATTGGATCTGTCTTTTTGAATTTTCAAAATAAGACTTCGAATTTTAATTCAGCGACCCCAAAAACCTTTTTTTGACAAGTTTATTTAAAATCTATTCAAATTCAAATTGTTCCATCTCTTAATATAGTAGTATACTAAAGAAACTTTTTTTATAACTTTTTAGAAACTAAGCTGTTCGGATTTACCCCAAACTTTAAGAAATTTTCTAAATCTTGGGGTAAATACAGACAGTAAGTTTTATGCGATTAAAGCATATCTAAATTTTTTCTGATATATAAAATAAATTTAGAAAACTGCAAGAAGAAATTAATGCAATATAAAACCGGAAGTATTGCCTTTTATTATAATAAACTTTCGTTATAAGGTGAAAAATATGTATTTTGTCCGGATTTACCCCAACTGACTCTACAGCAATTTTTAAGAAGAAACACAAGTTCTTAAGATTTTTCATTGGTTTTTCCCAATTGGTTATAGGTTAACTTTTTAACATACTTTATATTGTTATAAATATTGCGTCAAAAATAGTAGGGCTACAAGATAGGACTATTTTGGAAATTAAATTTTTAAATGGCTGACACAAAATGGCGACTAAAGTTATTTTATTAAACAATATTGTAAACAAATGGAGGAAATTTTCAAAAATAGTTAATTTAGCTTAAAACTTGTTTTTCGGGTTTTTTTGGGTCGCTGGTGACAAATATGGACTTAATTTTTAAAATAATATCATGAAGGAGCCCTGTAAAAGAAGTTGTATAGGGAGAATCGAGAAAACGTATTGAAGCTCGATATGTTGAATACTTTGAATTTTAACGCATTGGAGTCTTTAGTCGAGTCCGTTGTCTATTGAAAGTCCAATACGTTCGATAGAAAATATAATGTAAATTAATGAAAAAACATTTTCAATTGTTATAAAAATGGTAGTTTATGATAATAAAAGTTAATGAAATTGTTGGCTGTCAAAAATTAAGAGGAAAATGTGACTTTTTAAAAATAAGATTATTTAGTAATTACAGAGGTTACAGAGAGATATTCGTCTGGTATGTATGGTACTATTTTTACCGACAACTGATGAATGTTATTAAAATTTGAATTATTTGTCTCTTTATAAATCACTTTATTAATCAGTGTTGATATTGAATGCTTTTTATTAATTTATAATAATATTACTTAGTTACACAATATTATTAGTTCTATACCGACTACAGAAATTCAAATTCAAATAACTTTCATCAGTTGTCGGTAAAAATGATTGCAAACATACCTGATGAATATCCCGATGCAATTACTAAATAACCTTATTTTTAAAAAGTTACATTTTTCTTTTAATTTTCGGTTGTATACAATTTCATTAACCTTTATTATCATAAACTACCATTTTTATTACAATTAAAACGTTTTTTCATTAATTTCAATTATATTTTCTATCGAACGAATTGGACTCTCAATAGACAACGGATTCAACAAATCACTCAAATACGTTAAAATTCAAACAACGTATTCAACATATCGAATTTCAATACGTTTTCTCGATTCTTCCTATACAACTTTTTATACAGGGAGTATATGGAGACATCTCTAATGGGAAAATTGCATGATATTGACTATACTTTTCTGCAGTAAAATCGACAGACACGAAAAGTAATAGCCTCATGATCACTGATAACAGCGCCGCCAAACGAGAAAATTAAGTGCAATTTTACATTTAAATTTTTTTTATTCTTGACAGCTGATTGATATTTAAGGTTAGATCCCCAGCTTAAAATCCCCGTACAGGATCCTTAAAGGATCCTCTTGGGATCCCATACAGGATCCTGTACTGGTCCTGTACAGGATCCCGTACGGGATTTTGGAACAGGGTTCCTGTGCAGGTTCCGATGCAGGAACCTTAGTTATCAAAGATTTCTGTAAGGTTCCTGTACAGGAAATTTTTAAAAAAAATTTTATGTTAAGCAACATTTGACATACATAGACTTCATATTTTAATATGTTAGGCTCGTATATCAATGTTGGACAGAAAAATGTATTCCGCATTCGAGAAACTTATAGAAAACTAATGCGCAGGAGTTAAAAATATAAATTAATTAATTGAGGAAACCGTGTAGGATCCTTTAAGGGTTCCTCACAGGATCCTTTACACTTAAGTACCTGCAGTTTACAAAACTACAAAGGTTCCTGTACAGGATCCTGCAAGTGTTCCTGTACAGAAACCTTTACAAAAAACTTTGATACCTAAGGTTCCTGCATCGGAACCTGCACAGGAACCCTGTCCTAAAATCCTGTATGGGATCCTCTACAGGACCAGTACGGGATCCTGTATAGAATCCTGCGCAGGACCTGTACAGGATCCCAGGAGGATCCTTTAAGGATCCTGTACGGGGATTTTAAGCTGGGCGAGGATCCTCTGAGTGTTGCATTGTAAAATAAGTCAACAGAATTAAATTGTTTTAAACTTTATATAAATAGAAAGGACTCTAAATGAACAATTAAAAATTCGTTGCATTAAATTTATTAATGTCTGTTGGTAAAAGTGTAAAATCTTTTACTCTTACCAAATAGTAAATTAAATAAACTTACCATTCTCGGTGCTTTGTAAAAACACAACATTTTATTGTTATTACACTGTAAAAAGCGGCATCTTAAGATACTTTGGTAGTCACTTTTAAGTTGTTTTCAAAAAGTTATCCAAAGCATCATGGCGATTTTACGCAGTCAAGTACAGTCAAAAGGAATACATGGAGATATATACGTCTCCTTATATTCCTTCATGAATAATATACACTCAGATGAATTAATGCTGTCCTTTCGGTTTAAAGGAATTTTGAAAAGTCGTGTTATTTCTATCAAATATTCTTAGTTCGTGACATGCGAATGTTCTCATATGTCATTAACTAAAAACATTTTGATAGAAATCATACGACTTTGCAAAATACCGTCAAACCGAAAAAACAGCATTAATGCATCTGAGTGTAACAGAAGGTTTTTACAACCTTGTATGGGTCTCCATGTAAATCGTACCACGTTTCATTCGGATTGTGATCTCCATTCAAAAATGATTCTAATTCTTTAACAGTTACCACGTCAGGAAAGATAGTACAACAAATTTTACCCCACTCATTATAAAATGACCATTTTGTTTTTATAATTTCCACAGTAAAATCCGCAAATTGAATAATTGCATACAATGACATTTTATTCCCAAAAATGCACAATTACTTAAAAAAGTTTTTTATAGTTTGCGATGACGATGAGGATGATAAATCTTACATAAGAGCACAAAAAAACATATCAGAGTTTAAGAAGATGGGGATAAGCACGTTTTAGTTTTGAGGTTATGTCGATATCACGAAAGTTTATTAGGCAAAAAACTTAAGGCAATTTTTTAAAGTAAAGTAAGCGTCCATCTTTAAATGTCTCCCCACCCAACTTGAATAATCGAGCCCAATTCTCCGATAGCAGCCACGTCTGGTAATGTATTTAATCAACGTAGTAAAATTCTTCCCCCGTATAATATAATATAGTGGATATCCGTTGTCCGTTGTTAAAACTTGCACCGACCGGCATGCTGCTTCTTCTTTCTCATGTGTAAAGTTTTAAGTGAAACACGTTTTCAACTATATCGATTAATTTTTTTAAATCATGTGTTCAAGTGAATTCATCAAAGTCCGCAAACAGGTATTTATTCTTTACACACAAATTATTTACAAATTAAATAGTATTATTTTCAAGGATTTATAACGTTAATTTTTTAAATATTTTTTAAAAACTTCTTGCAATGCAATCCCAGCGGGCACAAAGACAAAAAACGTTCTTTGAACGTCTGTAGAACGTTTAATGTCTGCCAATTTAAATTTTAAGAACGTCCGAACGTTCCAAAAATGTTTCCGAACGTTTAGACATTCTTAGAACGTAAATTGGCAGACATTAAACGTACTACAGACGTTCAAAGAACGTTTTTTGCCTTTGTGCCCGCTGGGATGTTTATGAGAAACATATACCTAATCCTATTTCTTTAAACGATTATTATTTATTTGAATCTTATTTCTAAAATATTTCAACAAGTTTTAATCCTAATATGGAATTTTTTATGCTAATTTTTATTCATTTTAAACAATTTTTCATATTTTTGAATACACTTTAAGTTTTTGAATAACACATCTTTAAATGTCACTAACTGATTTTTTAGTAATATACAACATATTCTTTAAATTTTAAATTCCTTTTCGTAACTTTTAAACTGAACTTAAAATGCTAATGCACAATTTTACAATTACTGGACTCAATTGTATGTTTTTTAAGCCATGATTAATTTCTAAATTTAAAAAATCAGTTATTGATCATTATAGTATATTGGTTAATTTCTAAACCATGACATTTGCTTTTAGAATGTACAATAATTAATTAGAAATATAATTAAACAAATTATCAGTGTTACAAACCAGAAAATTAATTTTTTAAATGGTCTTTCGAGATGACCCTTAATTCTCGATTTGGGGAGGCTCCAAGCTGCCAAATTTTTGATTATTCGGTTTAATTTGTGTCTCCTGATCGTGTCAATTTTTCATTGTATAGAGATCATTTTCAAACTTAAAAAAAATTAACTTAAAACAGACAAACTTTTAGAATTATTGACCTTTCGGATATTTGAGCATTCTATGAATGAACAATTCGACTATTTTACCTTTCGACTACTTAACTATTCGTCTACTTGATAATTCGAACAGATGGCGTTTCGACAAATTAAACATTCTATAAAGTGTCAATTCGATATTTTTAGCATTTGACTTTTTGTCCATTCGACGTTTTTTACATTCGGCTACTTAACTTTTCGTCTACTGGACAATTCGAACAGATGGCGTTTCGACTATTTAACCATTCTTACAGATAGCTTTTCCGACACTTTAAAATTACAATAGAGGACGTTTCGACTACTTGCTTTTTGGCTCAAATTAAATTCACCCACAAAAATTTTCGACCAAATTAGCTTTCGGATAATCAGAAATTCGCTTAGTTGCATTTTCCCTCAAAATTAGTTTAGATTAAATTACATTTCGATACTTTAAAGTATCGGTTAAAATTAATTCGAAATAATAATATTCGATTAAATAATAATTCGAACGCTTTTAATTTCTATAGTATAAGGAATATGTAATATTACTTTTCGGTTCATTTACATTTAGGTTAGTTAAAAATTCGGCTACCATATATTTCATTAATATTCACATTATATTGAACCACCATTCGACAAAATAAAATTAGGTTTAATTAAATTTCGGATTTTTAAACTTTCGACTAAATAAGAAATCGACTATTTTAAAATTCTATCAATTATTGTTTAGTGAAAATAAAAATTACGTCAAATATTAATTCGAGAAAATAATTTTCTTAAATTTTGTATTCGATAAAAATTATTTCGTAAAGTTACAGATTCTACGTTTGTGAATTCGACATAATAGCTATTACGCTTTTTTCATTCTGATACAAATGGATGCAACCCATTTAAAAATTCTTTATTTAATAGAATGTTCATAAAATTCTTCTGAAGATTTCAATTCCTTTTAAAAATAATAAAATTTTCAACAGAAGTTCAATTCTTTTTTAACTTTTGAGCCGCCGGATCGTAGAAGGGCACGTAAATTTTTCTCGGCCGAAATCAATGTTCCCTGGACATCCAAAATTCGACTATCGAATTTAAATATCTCATGTACACTCAGATGCATTAATGCTGTCCTTCCGGTTTAAAGGAATTTTGAAAAGACGTGTCATTTCTATCAAATATTCTTAGTTTGTGACATACAAATGTTCTCATATGTCATGAACTAAAAACATTTTGATAGAAATCATACGACTTTGCAAAAGAACGTCAAACCGGAAGGACAGCATTAATGCATCTGAGTGTACATATCCTTATAGGAAATTCCATTGCGCATCTTTTTTTCTTAAAAAACTTTTTTGTATCTATTACCGTTTTCGAAATATAAGGAAAAAACTGTTTTTTTAAAAAACGAAATTTTAATTGTTTTTTCACTTCAACTCGCGATTATTCAGTCAATTTTATGAATTTCTTAATGAAACAAAAACGAAAATACGCGTTGTTTTATCCTACGAGTGACTAAGAAAGAAAAATGATGTTTTAATTATAAATAAAAAAGTTATTAATTTTTTATTGAGATATTGCAAAATTCGTAAACTGAAATTTTCACTAAGCGGGGAAGTTGAGCAAATTTTGAGCAACAAAAAACTTCCAGCGAGAAAGTTGTTCATTAAGGTCTAAACAAGTTTTTCCCAAAAGATATAGTTAAATTAAACAATTAGTTAACAAATGGTGAATGTTAAAAGTCGTTGGCGGCTGAACGCCCAACGCGCGTATCTCACCTTATAGTAAGCTGGAGTTTTATTCTGCGTATACATAATACGGGTGAAAAACGCGCGCTGGGCGTTCAGCCGCAGACGACTTTTAACATTCGCCATTGTCAATTTTTTACATGTTACACCCCAACTTTGTGTTGACATGTCAAGACTCTTGAATAAATACCAAGACTCTCTGCTGAGTCGTTGCCATCGTTTACTAACCATAACCTTAAACAGAAATTCAACATCTGTCAAACTCTTTTTCATCGCTGCAGTGTCGCCATCTCTTAGATTCCCAGAGCAACTCTGCGCGACTCCGCGTGTAGGTAACCGTCCTTCACTATTTTCATAGCTGCTATATATACATTATTCATACTATTAAAACATAAACTTTTATTAATTTTAACACATTATAATAATAAAATTACACTTTTTAACTATTTATGTGACATTAAAAAATCATGACAATAACACTTTTTCAATAAATACACATCAATTTATCAATACACATTCACTTGACATTTCCACATATTTTATCTTTTATTTCACTTAATTTACCTTAATTTGGGTAATTATCCAGATAAGCGGCTTTTCCCAATTTCGCTTATTTTTGGATAATTCTTTTTGGAAAAGCTTTCATTTAGCTAGAATATGAAAAATTCGTTGGGGGAAGACGAAAAAGTGCATAACCGGAAGTCAGGGATGGGAAACAAAATTAAAATTTTCGTTTTTTGCACATAACTCGGTCAAAACTAATAATATCAAAAAATTTCCTTCATAAAAGTTGTAGATCATGTCAAAATACATCTTTTTTATTCTATACATATTTTTCCTAAATTGAGTATTTTTTGAGAAATTTCAAAAAATAAAAAAAAACCTTAATAATGATGTAGGGAAGAATAAGGTGCCTGAAGAGTTCACAACGGAGGCTAGCGAAACTCGCCGCAACTTAATTCCTTCTCTATTTTAATGCAAAAAGAGAGTCAAATTGACATTTTAGTTGGTACTACTAGGTACCGAACCCTGACCCTGACCCTGACTTCCGGTTATGCACTTTTTCGTCTTCCCCCAACGAATTTTTCATATTCTAGCTAAATGAAAGCTTTTCCAAAAAGAATTATCCAAAAATAAGCGAAATTGGGAAAAGCCGCTTATCTGGATAATTACCTTAATTTGTAACAAATAAGGTCACAAACGATTAATAAACACTTTTTATACAAAACCCAATACTCACTTTATCATATTTTTACATTTAAAACACTTTTTTTGTTAAAGTCAACTCTTGACGGATTCTTGACTTTTTTGCGTCAACAAACCATCCACCCGATCCGGCAGGGTATGGCTTTAAATGAAAAGTCTCCTCGCTTACATCAGCACTCCGTGGTGAAAAGAAAGTACATAAAATTGACAAAACAATATTAATGTTTAACTGTGTTCAATGGTCTCTTAAATTTCTCGATAATGTGCGACCAAGAGCTATCACCCAACAAATACGGCACTGATCGGTTTAAATGACTTAAAATTGGTAAACATTCATTTTCTAACAAATTTTCCTCTGTTTGCAGGCACTTTTTACAAAGTATGTGACGCGACACGAGAAAAGGGACCTATCGCCTCAAAAGAGAATTTTACAGGGGGAGCGTTTAAAATGACGCCATAAGCAGAAAACCCATGTATTTACGAGGACACGTTCAACTTTCAGGCTTTATATTATTAAAAATATTTCAGATTTTTAACTTCTGATTTTTTTACGTGAAAGAGCAACTCAAAATCTATGGAATGCGACTAAAAACTCAAAAATGTTATTTTTTTCGATAGGTCCCTTTTCTCGTGTCGCGTCACATATGTCAACGTTCAGATAATTAAAAATATTTCTGACAAATGTACGTTGTCAGATTTTGTAAAAAGTGCTTGTGTGCAGAGAAACACTAGTGCTAAAACGGTTGTTTACTAATTTCACGTGATTTCAAGCAGGCAGTGCTGTTTTTCTTGGGCGATAAATGTAAGTCGCACATACCCTACAAATTTTAGAGAACGTCGAACGCTCTTAATTGTAATCAGACTGCAATATACAACAATTGTAAAACATCTTATTAATTTCTATTTAACACAATATAATATGCATGTATTTATGAAATTCATTTTTATTTACTACAAAACTATGAAATAATAGTTTTTTTACCAAAATACTAATATGCAAGCAGGAGTGTTGACCGCTTGACTTAACCTCAAGCTAGAAAGTGATTTTTAACAGCAAATGAAACCATAATTAAAATAATTTCACGAAATTCTGAAAGATTCAGTTGTACAATTAACAGAAAAATTATAGGTTATGTCAAGTGGTCGAACACCAAAACAGTAGGAAAATAATTCACTATTTTTACCAAAAAGGCGCAAATGTTAGAAGAGAGATTTGCGCCAAAAATATATTAGATCTGTAGCCCCTTAATCGTTATGTTCCAAGTTGATACACTGTAAAAATACTGCAAAAACAAGTATCTTAAAATACATTATAATCATTTGTAAAACGATTAAAACATCTTATTTTTCCATCTTCTATCTTAGAGACTAATGCATTTTGAGATGCTTTGGATAATTTTTTGGAAACAACTTTAAAGTGACTACCGAAGTATCTTAAAACAAGATGCCTCTTTTTACAGTGTAATAACAATAAAATGTTGTGTTTATACAAAGCACCGAGAATGGTAAGTTTATTTAATATACTATTTTGTAACAGTAAACGTTTTTATACTTTTACCAACAGAGATTAATGAATTTTATGCAAAGAACTTTTTATTGTTCATTTGGAGTCCTTTCTATTTATATAAAGTATAAAACAATGTAATTCTGTTGATTTATTTTACAATACAACGATGAAGTAGTATAAGGAGCACTCACTCTACAGGCCGTTTCAGAAAATTCTGTAACCATATGCTGAGCTACAGTTAGTGCTCCTTATACTACTTTATGAATACAACACTCAGAGGATCCTCCAACCTTAAATATCAATCAGCTGTCAAAGAAAAAAATACTTACAATGCAAAATTGCACCTATTTCTCCCGTTTGGTGGCGCTGTTATCAGTAAACATGAGGCTATTACTTTTCGTGTGCCTGTCAATTTTACTACAGAGAAGTACAGTCAATATTAGGCAATTTTCCCATTGGAAATATGTCTCCTTATACTCCTTCATGGAATCTTGTAATCAATCAGAGCACGCGTTAGGTTAGTCGAGCCGGCTACAAAAGTCGCTATTCTCGTAACCAAATCAGACCGGGAAGACAGTACTTTCGGTAAAGGGATACAGAAAATAGTCTTTTTTAGAATCACATAGAGAAAAAAGTTAATTAAAGTAAGACCAGCATTAAGAACATACAATAGTTATAATAATAATCAATAAATTTGATTGAGTTTTAAAAATAAGTCCGCCATATTGAATCCAACATTATGTCATTTGAAAAACTAAAATTATATTCGTAATCAGCTACCCCAAAAACCCCCAAGTAACAAGTTTTTTAATAATTTGATTGATTGAAAAATTTCTTGTCCGCCATATTGGATCCGCATTTTGATTTTTTGTAAAATAAAGTTATATTCGTCATCAGCGACCACAAAAACCTCCGAGTAACAAATTTTAAAGAAAATTAAAGAAATTTAAAAAAATCAATAAGAAAATCTTAAAAAATAGATTTTTTCTTAAAGCTTTTGTAGAAATTGCTTATTTAAAATTATTTTGTTTTTTTGTGAGTATGATATTCGAAATAGAGACTCTTGATACATGAAAAATGTGTATTAAAAAATTTTTTTGTGGCATTTTAATATTGAAATATATGTTCTTAAACGTTCTGTACAAATTTTGTATATTCCATCCTTAATAAGTTAAAGTGGACAAAATGATATGGTTTTCACGTAGATGGGACAAAAATTCATTTTGCGATAACTTAAACAGTATATTAAGCAGCAAGGAGATGAAGGCAGTCATTTGTTCAAGGTGATCTTTGTATGACACGAGAAGAGATTGAGGGCGTTGTAGACGCCCTGAAATCTCGACGAGTGTCGCAAAAATCACGGAGTAATAATAAGAAGACTGCACTCCAACGTATCTCCTAGTGAAAATGGAGCTAAATTTCTGCCTTGGTTCACTGAGTGATAGTAAATTTTTAAAAAATAGCACGCATGCGCAGTTTGTAAATATTTTCGTCACTCCCAAGTAGTACGATGTATCACCTGAGTGTCATGGCGATATCTATCGGGGATATTCCTGTGATATTGAGGGTCCGCTTTTTTTAATATCCCTGTGACATTTCTGCAATATTAAGGGGATATTGCTGTGACATCGAGGAAACACTGCAGCGATATTGAGGCGGGATATTGCTGCGATATTGAGGGAATATTCCACAAAAATTTCCTATAAGTTCAAATTTCATATTATAGAGAAAATTATGTGAAATATCCCCTCAATATCACGGCAGTATCTCCTCGATATCACAGCAATATCGCAGGAATATCACAGGGATAATAAAAAACCGGACATCATGATACTTCCACAATATAACAGGAATATCCCCAATAGATATCGCCATGCAACTCAGGTGATACAGCGTGCTGTTTGAGTGTGGCTATGTTTTACTGATGACAATATATTATAATAATTATAAATTGTAATATAGTGTGTTTACAGTTCGATAATTTTTTCATATTTAAATTTTGATTTTCCATTTCTATTTGCTACTGTCAACAATAAAGCGTAACCACACTTTCTAACTCACATCAAAATAATGATCTCTCTCATTGTTTTTTCAAGAGTGACGAAGACAGTTGCGAACTGCGCGTGCATGTTATTTTTGAGTAGTTCATTACCACGCAGCAGATCAAGGCAGATGTTTGGCACGGAATCTCGCTAGTAGTACAGTCTCGTATGTTCAAAAATAATAAATGAAAGCGATTTTTTCAAAATTACATGGATTCTTACAAGATGAAGAATCAAGTGATGTCGTAAAAGAACCTTTAAATAAAAGTAAAGGGGAGATTCTTATGATGCTTCTGCAATACGCAACAAAACATGCACTTTCTCAACCTGCAGTAACTAAATTATTTAAACTTATAAATTGTATGTTTGTAGCGCTAATTTTGCCAGACACGTCATATTTAATTGATCATTTATTAAATCCTTCAAAAATTGCAAAATTTCATGGCATGTGTCCAGACTGCGGTGTATATGTAGGCACTTTTGAACGTTCATCTAACACTGTTTTGAAATGTAATATATGTAACACTGACGTAAAAGTAAATAGCTTGTCGTACAACGATTTTTTCATTAATTTTGATGTTTATTATCAATTTTCTGAACTAATTGCGTCAAATAGTAAGTATTTTAAATTTGTCATGTAGGAAAGAATTTATGAAAAAGATGTTTTCCAGGATATTTATGATGGAGGAAAGTATCGACAGTTTCTTGAAAATTTAAATTCGTCTGATAGAGAACAATATATTACTGTGAATTTCAATACTGATGATGCGCTATTATTTGAAAGTTCGTCATATTCTATTTGGACAATTTTCTTGCAAGTAAATGAATTACTATTTCACGTAAGAAGTTCAGAATTAATTGTAGCAGGATTATGGTTCGGTAAGAGGAAACCTAATATGAATATTTTTTTAAAGTCCTTTGTTGAAAGCATTAATAAACTCTTCACTGATGGTTTTAAATGTAATATAGATAATCATAAAGTAACCCTTAAAGTCTATCCTGTAGTATGTTGTGTTGATTCAATGGCTCATGCGTTACTTCATTGCTGTATGCTATTTAATGGTA
Organism: Leptopilina drosophilae; assembly: GCA_032873175.1. NCBI lineage: Eukaryota > Metazoa > Arthropoda > Insecta > Hymenoptera > Figitidae > Leptopilina > Leptopilina drosophilae. Next base: position 25,841,470 of record CM065483.1, read on the forward strand.
AATATGGATGCCCTCGGTGTCTTCATCCGGGTAAATGGGTTTCTAATCCTTTAAATCCTAATTCTGAAAGTCATAAGTACCCATTAACAGTTGAAGAAGTAAATCTTTGAAATGTAGAAAATACTGTAGAGCACATGTTTGAAGGAACTGCTATAAAACCATGTTTCGGTTTCAAAGGTACGTTTCCGCTAATAAATTTGAAAGATTTTGACATCATTGAAGAATTTGTACCCGATCCTTTACATGTATTTTCCGGAATTCGAAAACAGTTTGCAAATGTTTGGTTCGGCTCGAAAAATAAAAGTTCTGGTTTAGTTTCAAAACATAATGTTGAAAAAATTAACGAAATCATGAAAAATTTAAAAGCATCTTCTCAAATAGGTCGTCTCTGCCGTACACTTGATAATAAAGCATTTTCGAAAGGAAAAGAATCGAAAAACTGGATTCTATATTATAGCACTTCCATAAATCAAATGTTTTTAAAAAAAGATTTGGTAAAACATTGGCTTCTCCTTGTTGAAGCTATTTACATTCTTTCACAAGAAAAAATGACTTTATTGCAAATTGAACACGCTGACGTATCTTATTGCACCAATTCGTTTGCGACATAGAATTATTATATTCAAGTATGCAAATGACATTTAATGTTCATCAGCTGTTACATCTTGCTACAAGTGTCCTAAATTGGGGTCCTTTGTTGGCACATAGTGCTTACAGATTTGAAAGTGGTAATGGCCATTTGCTAGAAATCATCCATGCAGCCAAAGGTATACACCATCAAGTTTGCCGACACTTTGGTTTAAAATGTAGTTTATTAAAAAATAATGAGAATAGTTTATCAGAATACTTCTGCTACCACGAGGAAATACATTGACGAGTTGTGTCAAAATGAAGTGCAAAAGTCTTTCAAAATATCGGACGCTAGATATTATGGTGAAATGTCTAAAGTCTAAATGTCTAATAAAGAATGGAGCAAGATATTTGGTCTCTCTGATAACGCTGTAGCATTTTAAAAAAAGGTCAGAAATGGTTGTCTCTATTTATCGAATATGAAAATTAATAAGAGATCCGAAGGAACGTATTGTATTACGTATTATATTACGTATTATATTACAATTGACAATCAACGATTCATCTGTCCTGTTGCTAATACTCTTTCGTATTAAATGTTTGATGAACTTGCTATAAAGTTATTGCAAGATTGCAAAACATTTTTTTTTAGTTTAAAAAAATGCTTTTCTATATACGGTGCCGCTCAGCAGGATTTGCCCACCCTGTCACAGTTAAGGGTGTTATAAAAAGTTTTATATTTTGATATTTAGTAAAGATATTGGAGTTTTCAAGGTCTCATTTTAAAGCTTATATCTTCTACTTTAACAATTTTCAAAAAAAATAATTAAAAAAATTATTTTTTTGTTCTACCTGCACGGAAAGTGTGTTATTTCGTGCATGTGAGGCGGTCGCAAAGTGAGTGATTCCCGCCCGGAGGTAGGGTGAGCGGGCGGGAATGTACTTTTCCGCCCGCCAAAGTTACAAAATAGGATTTCTTACAGACTTATCTTCTCCATAACCTATTTTTTTGTTTGCAACGAATGTTTTGTTAATGTCAGTGTGAGTGAGTGGTATTTTTATGTCTAAGAAAAATAACTTCTTATTTTATTTTTGTTTAAAAAAATGTGACATTTATTTTTATTTTTAAAGAAGAAAATGGCTTCTTACTTCGAAGTCCTTACTCGCCTTACTTCTTAGTACATTCAATAAAAATACTATTTATTGAATAATAAATACCAAATATTTGTATTATTTTGTAATAAAAGACTATTAAATGTATTCAAATATGTGTGCACTTAATAACCCACTTTCCATACAGTTAGGACAAAAAACGTTGTTCGCAGCACGGGCGCAAATGGTGATAGTGTCTCAGGCGAGATTCTGGGTAAACCTCGGCGACCCTACGCACCCTCGGCTTCGCCTCAGAGCTTCGGGTCCCCTTGGTTTACCCAATCTCGCCTTCGCCGTAATCACCTGTTTTGCGCCCTTAATACGAAAATAACTATTACTGTTTTATTACTGTTTAGAAAAAACAAAAATTTCAATTTTTTGCCGATTTTAAACATTTGTAATTTTTTTACAAGTCATCGCAAATTATTGTTATATAACGCATTTTAAAGCTTATTTTGTCACCTTTAAAATGCTTTTTTTTAAATTATTGTACGATATTTTTTCAGAAAGTTATTATCATTTGTTTAAATCATTTGTTGACCTTAAAAGCAAAATTGAATTTCTCTTTGTCAGTTCCCCTCTTAGCTCAGTTAGTTAGGATATTAGGTTCATGCGTGTCGATCCCGGGTTCGAATCCCAGTCCTACCAAATTTGTTTTAAATATTTTCTGTGAAATGTTAAGTTTCTACATAAATAATATCAGAGAATCAAACATAATTTTTTTATTAAATATTTATTTATTATATTGAAACTTACTTTATTAATACTCATATTAAGTAGCAACCTTACCACAATCTTACATCAACCTTACAACTTGACTGTATCCTTACCACAGCCTTACCATTAAAGCTTACCTCAATCTTTACTTGTAACCTTACTACAGCCTTTAATTGTAACCTTACTGCAGCTTTTACGAGTAACCTTACGACAACCATTAGTTGTAACATTACTACAACCTTTACGTGTAACCTTACCACAACCATTACTTTTAACCTTACTACATCCTTTACTTGTAACCTTACTACAACCTTTACTTGTAATGTTACCTCATCCTTTATTTTTAATCTTACTACAACCTGTATGTGTAACGTTACTGTCAGGGCGGAACTTTTTAGTTCACCATAAGTATACTTCAGGCTTACTCTGTAACCTTACAAGCCATACAAATAAGCTTACCATAGCCTTACTGTATTATGTTGTGCTATGTGGGTATTTGATTAAAAATTCAAGTTCCACATTAAACATTTTTTTTAGTATCCATCACAATTTCTGTTTTTTTAAATATGAATAACTTCTTTATTTCTAATCAAATTAGCTTCAAAAATAGGTCAATCGAAGCGTTTTTTAATGCTCTACAAGATGATAATGATAGTTTTAAAGTTATTTCTACATTTTTCAACAAAATATTCAAAAAAGTCTTGATTTCCAAAATTTTTTATTTTTAAAAGTTTAATATCTCTGGTGAATATGGACGAAAAATGTTCATTGAGGGCTCAAAAGATGCGTCTTAAAAAAAACTACAAAATTAGAGAAAAACATTTATAGGTGTCCTAAGATTTTTTATAGTTATAGGCAAAAAACTTTTTTTTTTAAATTATAAATAAAAAAATAAATAGTTAAACTTTATTAATCTGTCTCAAAGTACTCTCATTTTATGTCCGCAGATGAGACCTACAATTTAAAAATATTTAATACAAAAGCTCTTCATAGTTTGGAGATATTTATGAAAATGTGCTGTTTACACACACACACACATACGGAAGGACATTTTGTAAAAATGTCATTTTTGAACTCCTGAGGTCAAATAACATAAAGATATGTCAAAAAATCGAAGTCGAAAAATTTTGGTTTTACAATACTTCCTCAGTATGAGGAAGCCAAATTTTTTGAACAAATTGTATTTTTTACTATCTTTTTACCTTATAAATTTTTTGAATTTAAATCAACCTAAAAACATAGTAAAAAAATATTTGTTAAAAAAATTTTTTTATATTTTTTTCTTACATCTACATACAGAAATGAACATTTTTTGTCTTAAACTTTTTCTTAAAAAATGAACTGTTTTCAAAGTAATAATTATTTTAACGAAGGACTGTTTTTTTAAACAAATGATAAGTTTCTCAAAAAATATCGTACACTCAGATCTATTAATGCTGTCCTTCCGGTTTAAAGGAATTTTGAAAAGTCGTGTCATTTCTATCAAATATTCTTAGTTCGTGACATACGAATGTTCTCATATGTCATGAACTAAAAACATTTTGATAGAAATCATACGATTTTGCAAAATACCGTCAAACCGGAAGGACAGCATTAATGCATTTGAGTGTACAATAATTTAAAAAAAAGCATTTTAAAGCTGACAAAATAAGCTTTAAAATGCGTTATATAACATTAATTTGCGACGACTTGTTAAAAAACTACAATTGTTTGAAATCGGCAAAAAAATGAAATTTTTGTTTTTTCTAAACAGTATTAAAACAGTAAAAATAATTTTTTTAATTATTTTTTTTTTTTGAAAATTGTTAAAGTAGAAGATGTATCCTTTAAAATGAGACCTTGAAAACTCCGTTATCTTTACTAGATATCAATATATAAAACTTTTTGGAACACTATTATCTGCGACAGGGTGGGAAAATCCTGCTGAGCGGCACTGTACTTTTTTTTATATTTTATTAACTAAATCATGCAGTACTATAAAAAACACAATTTTGAAGTATTACAGAAAATTTTTTTGCAATCTTGATTGCAAAGATTTAATCGTATGATTGATATCTTGCCATGCAACCTCGACATAGATAGAAATTTTATATGACAATATGGTTACACAGCAAACTTGCTAAACTCAACATTTCTCACAGGCAATTTAATTCCTTCAATTTTTTACTGTCATAGAGTATAGCAGAATAAGTATGAAAATGTGCCCCTCAAGTTTTTTTTAAATATTTTTCCATACATTCTATCCACTTAAAAATAACTCTCTGAAATTTTCAAGTAAAAATGTTCAGTTTTGTAAGAATAAATTATAGGTTGAATCCATTTCAAATCAGGCAAGCCGAATAACTTTAAGTCGTAAAATTACCTGTCGATGAAATATGTTATTTTATATGAAAAATAAAGACACACGTATTTTTTTATTTTTCATAAAAATGTTTTTTAAAGGAAGTTAGCCCACTGATCTCTATATGGGCGATTCCACGTGAGATTTTAGTCGACCTCTTAAAATCGGCCAAAAATATTTTTTTTCTATTCTGTATCGAAAAAAAAACAGATACGTATTTTTTTATTTTTGTTTAATTGTAAAAATTTTCGAGTAATGAATTTTCGAAATTTTGCACTTTTAACCGTAGACCTATATTCAGTAGCTTATAAGTCCGAAAATATTGAGTTTAGAAAAAAGTTGTCAAAGAACGAAAGTTTTAGTTCTCTTTCGACTTTTAGGAAATGAAAACAAAATTTTTTTTTCATTTTTTATTAAAAAAATAAAAAAAAAATATAAACAAATTAATTTTTTTTTAACTTTGGGTATGATAAATTTTTAATTTTCTTTTTTCAAAACATACCTGTAAATGATAAGAAGGTTTTGCAAAAAGTTTCAGAGTGGGCCTGACAAGTTTAATGGGTTAAAAAAGATAATTAAGCTGCCCGTGCCGGTCGCACGCCCGCGGCGCAATATGATTTTTTTTACAATTTACTATTAAAAATTGTCTAGAGCCTGCAAATTTAATAATAATTAAAATCCGATAAAATTTGTAGGGTCTAGACAATATGTAATAGTAAATTGTAAAAAAAATCATATTGCGCCGCGGGCGTGCGACCTGCACTGGCAGCTTACTTATCTTTTTTAACCCATTAAACTTGTCAGGCCCACTCTGAAACATTTTGCAAAACCTTCTTATCATTTACAGGTATGTTTTGAAAAAAGAAAATTAAAAAATTTATCATACCCAAAGTTAGAAAAAATTAATTTGTTTATAATTTTTTTTTATTTTTTTAATAAAAAATGAAAAAAAAAATTTTTGTTTTCATTTCCTAAAAGTCGAAAGAGAACTAAAACTTTCGTTCTTTGACAACTTTTTTCTAAACTCAATATTTTCGGACTTATAAGCTACTGAATATAGGTCTATTGTTAAAAGTGCAAAATTTCGAAAATTCATTACTCGAAAATTTTGACAATTAAACAAAAATAAAAAATACGTATCTGTTTTTTTTTCGATACAGAATGGAAAAAAAATATTTTTGGCCGATTTTAAGAGGTTGACTAAAATCTCACGTGGAATCGCCCATATATAACTGGATGGGCGCATGCTATATAAAAGTAGCTTCCGGTGTGAAAATAATTGAAACCATCGACGCCATGTTTTAGATGCCGGTGAAACAGCGTAGAGCGACTTGATTGTGTGAGTTGCCGTGTAAGTGTGCTTTGTATATAGTGTGTGTTGTTCGATGTTTTGACACTTCTCTCGTACGTTAAATAATTTTTAACTTTTTTATATAAATAAAAATACCAATATGGTTTTAATTTGTTTATTTTGTGGGAAAAAGGAAGCGAAAGGTGTTTCTTTTCACAAGTAAGTATATATTTAAAAAAATGTGTACATATTAGTGAATTGTGTATTTTTAGGTTATATTTTGCTTCTTTGCCGAGGCGTAATATTTTACTCACTGTTGTTTTATTATAAACATTATACATATGTATAATGCTGAATAATTACAGTTTTTGTACTAAATTAGATTAAGAAGCAATTATTTTTGTGAAATGATTAATCTTACCAAGTGAAAAAAATTAAACGAAACTTAAATTCAACTTGTGAAATATTTAATTATTTTAATTAATTAATTAATTATTTTTATTTACTTATTATTATTTACAGTTATTAACCACTTCACTGGCAGGGCGTTGCAAATGGCGTTCCACGCGCCAAGGCCCAGACTGGCAAAAACATATACGTATAATATTACCATTCATAATGATCAATAATAGTTATTTATATATTTTATATTTATATATATTATCAATAGTTATATTATAATATTGTATGTAAACATCTGTTTTCAATAAAAATACAAGTTTTATTGTGTAAAAATTGAAAGAAAGTGGAACGCCATTTTTTGAAAAATATTAAAAATAGCCAATTTGAACGTTCGGAAAAACGTTAAAAATCACAAAAACTTAAATTTTTATTGTGATAATCTTGTTCTCTGATGTCTGAACTATAGAAATAATTCTTTACAGCAGTTAAATGTGGTGTACACTCTTTAAAAACAGAGTTTTTTAGGAACGCCATTTCGGTGTTTTTGCCAGTCTGGGCCTCGGCGGGTGGAACGCCATTTGGAACGTCCTGCCAGTGAAGTGGTAAATAATAATAAAATAATTTAATAATTATTAAAATAAGTTAAGTATTTTTTTTATAGTTAAATGTATTTCAACCTTCTTTGTAATTTTAAAATTCCCGCCTGCTTTTGTAAAGTGGGTCTCTAAAATATGGCGTCTTCCGGGCTTCTAATTTTATCACAGTTTTAGACGTGTCGCCCATCCAGTTATAATAGAGATCAGTGATCATTTAAGAATTCAATGTTCTTATCATTCGACCATTTGACGATTAGACGTTTTTAGCATTCGACGAAATGGCAATTCGACGTTTTAAGCATTCGACAAAATGACGATTCGATGATTTGGTATTCGACCATTGGAACATTCGACCACTTGGCGATTAGGGGAAAATCATGCGTATCGAAGATACTGCATGAGGGCTTTATGGCACGGTCACACCTCGGCTGCCTGCCTGCCTGCAGGTCGTCATGGCAATACATAAGAGTAAGAGAGTCAGACAATTTAAATTATTCGTCTCCTCTCTCCCACTCTCGTGGCGGCTGCCTGCGCAGGCAGGCAGGCAGCTGAGGTGTGACCGTGCCATTAACCTTGTAGAACAACTTTTGCGATAAAGGTGCAATCCCATATAAGCAGAATATGTCAACCGATAGCAGAAAATAATGAGTGCAAAATAGATAAGGCCAACGCAGAATAGAATCTTTAACCGGAACCGCCATCGTAACCGTAATCGTAAGAATGAGTGAAAGAAGGATAGGTATATTGTTTATCCTTCTTTAACTCATTCTTACGGTTACGATTGCGGTTCCGGTTAAAGTTTCTATTCTGCGTTGGCCTTACCATAGGACTCCAGCCTGAGGGGCATGGCCTCATATTACAGTTGCATTAATCTCATACCGAAAAAGCATGAATTCTTGGAATTGTAGTATGATGATGTCCCATGCATTTAAAGGTAGAAAGTTCATGCTCATATTATGCAAATTTTATACAAATACTGCAGAAATTTACGTCTATAGCGCATTTAAATTCTTTTACGAAATAAGTATGAATGTTCATACTATAAAATCTTGGTTTTTCTCTCTGTGTATCCGACTAGTATTCCGAACAAATTCTGCATGCAATTCGGGCGAATGCCATCGATGAACTCAAGAAATTTTACGATACATTTTCCGAGCACATCGCTTAAAAAAAAAGTCTTCAGTTGTGAGACACTCATTAAAAATTTCTAAAGTTTAATAAGTATGATATAAAACGTTATGTTAGTAGAAATTATTAAATATATTAATAATATATATTATTATATACTAAATAATAATATTTATTCGCCAAAACATGACTATCAAATAAACACGATTAAATATCTTCAACAAGAGCATTAAAATTGATTTCTTCTGAATCAATTGACTTTTTTCTACTTGACATGCCCAAAAATACTAGAAAAAATCAAAACAATATTTACCTTTTCCAATTAATTAACTTGGAATAAAAGTACTTTGCATTTATTGAAAAAACGCTTTTTAGTCGATTATCACACCCAGTGTTGGTATTCAACAAAAAGAGTTTATATATCCGCTTTGGCGTACACGAAAAAGTTAGCTAATATAAAAAAAATGTTTTTATATATAAACTAATCGGCTTTTTAATATTGCATGTTAAACGGAACGGAACGCAAGCATGAGACAGAAAAAGACAGAAGTATGTTTGTCCTTTTCTATCACATGCTTACGTTCACGTTAGGGAGCGTTCAGAACTCCGCATACAAAACTTTTGCATGCAGGTTACCATGGTAGGGTTCAATTGTGAGAGAGATAGGAAATTATTCTATCTCTCTCACTCTTGAACGCTACTATGGCAAACTGGATGCGGAGGTTTGAACGCTGCCTTATTGTTTCATTCAGCGTTGGGATTAATGGCACGGTCACACCTCAGCTGCCTGCCTGCCTGCGCAGGCAGCCGCCACGGGAGTAGGAGAGAGGAGACGAATAATTTAAATTGTCTGACCCTCTTACTCTTATGTATTGCCATGACGACCTGCAGGCAGGCAGGCAGGCAGCCGAGGTGTGACCGTGCCATAATATTCTTCCTATTCAACTCTGGGCAAACAGACCACTATAGTTGAGTTTGGTCGAGTTGTCGAGTGAGAGCTGATAAAATTCCTCTTTCCATAAAGGTTTCTAATTTCAAAACATCAGAATACATCATTAGTACTTACTCATACGTATTCATTTACAATCAAAGTGGTTTAAAGTTTTCCTTCAGATAGTATTTTACATTTCTTTCAAAACGTGAACGTTCAGTGTCAAGTCATATCCAGAAAGAAAAACAATATACGTTTCAGGGAACTCCCTAAAAAGAAGCTTACGTATAGGAGGTGGAAAATGTATGTATCAGGTATGCTAATCAAAGGAAAATCAAAACATTGATAACATTATTTTTATTAAAATTTTTAATTTAATAAATCATATTACTTTTCAATTTCAATTTGAAGTAAAAATTATGTGGTATGATTCGGATAATTATGAAACATATATATCAGTACATTTTGTCTATTATTTTACTCTCTTTATTTTCTCATATTTTTAATTTTAATGTGTACAATATTATAATTATATTGTAAAAATTTAACAATTAGAAAATTTCACAGAATTATTAATTATGTGGAATAATGCTTCAAACATTTTTTACAGAGGAAATTATAGTGCATGCAGTTCAATTCAAATGAAAGATATTTGTTATGTATATACAAAAATCTTTTAAATTAGAAATGTACATTAAAATATTAGTACATATGAGCAATTCCATGTGAAATGTCAGTCGACTTTTTAAAATCGGTTTATATATTTTTTTCTGTTTTGAAAAAAGATGTCCTTTTGCTTCCTCGTGAGGAAGCTTTGTAGTCGTTTAATTTACAAAATTTTAAAAAATCCTTTTGACAAATTTTCTTCTATATGGGACTATGTTATATGAGACCCTGAACAATTGTCCGGATGTATGTATGTGTGTGTGTGTGTGTGTGTGGGGGGATCCCGATTTTTGTGAACACGATAACTCGAAGAGGTTTTAACGAATTTGGCTAAAATTTACCAGGTATATTTATCATAAAAATATCTCGAACTGGATTGATAGACTTTAAAAAATTCTCAGAAAAAAATTTTTTTTTGACTTTTTTCTAAAAAAAATTTGTTTTCAAAAATTTTTTTTTAAATTGAAGTTAATATATAATAAAATCTTATTCTTTGCATCAAGACGAATCGATTGGTATATAAAAAGAATAAATTGTATGAGAATTTATAGAGTTAATCACAATTAAAGCTGAAAAATTCGCATTTTTCTCAGAAAATGAGTTCTTTCCGCAAAATTTTGTTGCTGTATAAGAAAATCTTACTTACTTATTTTTAAAATTTTATTCTTTGCATCAAGACGAATCGATTGGTATATATAAAGTATATATTGTATTTAAATTTATAAAATTAAAACCCATTACAGACACAAAAATTTGCATTTTTAATAAAAATTAATTTTTTCTTAAGAATCATGTTGCTGTAGAATAAAATGTTATTATTTATTGAAAAATAAATCTAAAATCTTATTCCTTGCATCAAGACAAATCGATTGATGTATGTAAAATATATATTCTATTGAAAATTATAGAATTAATTACAATTAAAGATGAAAAATTCATTTTTTTATTAAAAATTTTATTTTGTTCATTTAGGATTAAAACAAATTTTATAAATATTTTTTTGATTTTATAAATATTAGGTCGTATTAGAAATTACTTAAAAATTAAATATACTTAATATACTTAATTATAATTATAATAAATATAACAAATTTTTAAAATTAATTTTTAATTAGATTTGAAGACAACAACATGGTAAATATGTCAATACGTGACAATAAGTTAGTGCTTCCTCCACGAGGAAGCAAATTTTTTTGCTAATCGTATAGAGGAAGCAAAATGTTCATGTAATGAACATCTGGATTTACAACTTGTTTATTATTTTTTTGAGACCAAAGTTTTTTAAAAGTATGGATCTATTTTTGATATCAAATAAATCAAACAATATTTTTTCTTTTTATTTTTGGGCAAGAGAAAAAAAGTTTTGTACTTTTAAAACAAGTTGTAAATCCAGATGTTCATTACATGAACATTTTGCTTCCTCTATACGATCAGCAAAAAAATTTGCTTCCTCGTGGAGGAAGCACTAACTTATTGTCACGTATTGACATATTTTCCATGTTGTTGTCTTCAAATCTAATTAAAAATTACTTTTAAAAATTTGTTATATTTATTATAATTATAATTTAGTATATTAAGTATATTTAATTTTTAAGTAATTTCTAATACGATCTAATATTTATAAAATCAAAAAAATATTTATAAAATTTGTTTTAATCCTAAATGAACAAAATAAAATTTTTAATAAAAAAATGAATTTTTCATCTTTAATTGTAATTAATTCTATAATTTTCAATAGAATATATATTTTACATACATCAATCGATTTGTCTTGATGCAAGGAATAAGATTTTAGATTTATTTTTCAATAAATAATAACATTTTATTCTACAGCAACATGATTCTTAAGAAAAAATTAATTTTTATTAAAAATGCAAATTTTGTGTCTGTAATGGGTTTTAATTTTATAAATTTAAATACAATATATACTTTATATATACCAATCGATTCGTCTTGATGCAAAGAATAAAATTTTAAAAATAAGTAAGTAAGATTTTCTTATACAGCAACAAAATTTTGCGGGAAGAACTCATTTTTTGAGAAAAATGCGAATTTTTCAGCTTTAATTGTGATTAACTCTATAAATTCTCATACAATTTATTCTTTTTATATACCAATCGATTCGTCTTGATGCAAAGAATAAGATTTTATTATATATTAACTTCAATAACCAACTTAAAAAAAAATTTTTGAAAAAAAATTTTTTTTAGAAAAAAGTCAAAAAAAATTTTTTTTCTGAGAATTTTTTAAAGTCTATCAATCCAGTTCGAGATATTTTTATGATAAATATACCTGGTAAATTTTTGCCAAATTCGTTAAAACCTCTTCGAGTTATCGTGTTCACAAAAATCGGGATCCCCACACACACACACACACACACACATACATACATCCGGACAATTGTTCAGGGTCTCATATAACATAGTCCCATATAGAAGAAAATTTGTCAAAAGGAATTTTTTAAAATTTTGTAAATTAAACGACTACAAAGCTTCCTCACGAGGAAGCAAAATGATATAAAACTTTTTAAAATTTTTTATAAACAAATTAAGTTTTTTTTAACGTTGAGTGTAATTAATTATTTTATTTTTTTAAACATGTTAAGAAATTTTAAGAATGCTATTAAAATGATAAAAAGATAAAGCCTATTTTGAAATTTTCATTGTTTATATTTTATTAATCCAAGTTAAAAATTAGTTTTTGGAAAAAATCATGTTTACTTTTTTCTATTCCACATGATCGAAATCAATTTTAGTCAGTGTACTTTGATTTTTTAAAATCGAAAGCAGTTGGAAGTAATTAACTAAGAGGTTATAATTTATAAGAACAATTATATTTTTATATAATATAATATTATTTATATTAATTATATTATTACTTGTCAAAATGTGTATGTAATTTACAACCGAAACATTGACTGGAATATTATTAACTACTTTTCTTTTAGTTTGTGTTTTAATTATTAGAAATTTAACTTTAAATAAAATTAGGAGAGATTGGGGAATTGTGGACTACATTTTTTTTAGCTCAATATCTTACACACAAAATTTTTTTTAAATTGAAAAATTTTTTCGTGTCATTAGGAGGAATAAACTAACATATATTATAGTCAGTTTCCCAAAATTATCACTTACCTTAAAGAAATTTCAGTTATTCTAAAGAGTGCAATTTTATGATTTTTAAAATTGTTGGAGAATTGTGGGCCACTGCCTAAATTGAGTTAAAAATAAACAATAACGATGCAATATTTTTATTACATGGTTAGAAATATTAAAAATGTTTAATTATTAGATTAAAATTCGAAAAGAAAAAGTAGAAAAATGAAATTAATCGGAATCACAATTAATTAATTACAAATTTTTTAGTATATACAGTTACAGCTTTATCGCATGAATCGCAATGAAACGAATTGTTTTTGTTAAATTACTATAACTATGAGTGATTTTAATAATATTTGCAATTAAATCGCCAAAAACAAGCAATAAATACTACCCCTAAAAAAGTGGCCCACAATTCCCCAAATGCTTTATTTTACAAAAAGCTTTGTATTATTTACTCACTTTAATTTAATGCAAAGTTTTTTTGGAGTCAAAAAGTACCAATCTCACACTATAATTAAAAAAATATTTTTCATAATTTATTCTTGAAAATCCTTGTAAAAGCAATAAAAACATGAAGGTCTAAAAGAAATATTTGAATGCAATTTTTCAGGTGATTTTTGTTTACGGTTTATAGCAGGGTGTCTACTAACCGGGAAATAGCCGGGAAACGAAGAAAAAACCGGGAAATAGTCGGGAAATGAAATATCTAAATAAAATTTTTATCAAATCGTGTGCTATGAAAACGACATCTGAAAAGGAGTTGTGCTTAGGCCGTAATTGACTTTTTCGCGATTTTTTTAGTAAAATGTGACTGAAATTTAAAAAATTTTCAGAAAATTAAACTTAAAGGAAAAAGTTTTAGTCAAAAAAATGTTCTGTTAAGTTTATTTACAGATTTCTTTCAAATTTTTCAAAAAAACATCAATAACTTCTTTTTTAAATAGATATTTAATTATTATTTTTATTGTTTCTATTAGAATTAAAATTCTTCAAAAGATTCAAATTAAAACCTTTTTGAAATTAAACTACTTATAAAAAATTGTTATAAAACATGAAGAAATCGATCACTCCGAGTCTTCGACTCGGAGCAATCGATGTCTTCTTGTTTTATAATAATTAAAGATGACCGAGTGATAAAAACATTATTTTATATTATAAGATTTTATAAAAAAGAATTTGAAAATAATTGAATTTCTAGGATGAATGTTTTTATTTAAAAAGATATTTCAAATTTTGACCAAAATTTTATTAAAATTCTTTGCAAATAATTGAATTTCAAAGAATAATTTTATTATTTATAAGGATTATTGAAATTTTGAACAGATTTTCTTTAAAAATGTTTAAAAGTAATTGAATTTTGAAGAAGAATTTTGATATTTTTAAAAATAGTTGAAATTGTGGGGAGAATTTAGAAAATTTTGAAAATAATTGAATTTTTGAGTTGAATTTTTAAATTTTTTAAGATAATTAAATATTGCAAAGAATTTTATCAAGACTTTTGAAAATAATTAAATTCTATGATGAATTTTATTATTTATGAAGATAATGATAATTTTGACGAGAAATTTAAAAAAATTTAAGAAAATAATTGAAATTCTGCAAAGAATTTTATTTCTTTTGAAAATAATTGAATTTCCATGATGAATTTTATTATTTAAAGATAATTTAAATTATAACAAGCATTTTATTAAATTTTTTTAAAATAATAATTGAATTTTGGGAAAAAAAAATTATTATTTATAAAAATAATTGAAATTTTGAACAGATTTTGTAAAAAAATGTAAAAAATACCTAATTGAAATATTGCCATGCATTTTATTAAATTTTATTTAATTTTATTCCAGAATGTTTGATGTTAAAGTATGTGTTGGCGAGAAATGTGATTTTTTTACAATTTTAACAATTTCGTGTTTCCTTTTCGGCGTTTTTTTCTTAAAATTTCATTCGACTTTTTTCCGACTTTTTCGGAAATTTTATGCGACTTTTCGCGACTTTTGTTATCAATTTATGCGACTAAAGCGACTGTTTTTTAGTCTTAAAGACGATCTGAGCCCTGCGTGTGCTCAGGGTTAATGTGAAATGCAAGAAAGTGATTGGTTGAATCGTTTTTCATTTATTGACAATAATACGGTGTTATTTTATAAACAAAAACAAATTTTTAGTTTCTTAAAAATTTTGTTTTATACTTATTTATTATGATTAATATTAAATTATCATTTATATACAAATATTGAAGGTGTTATTTGCTTCATCATATACTTGTAGTGAATTTTTTTTAAATATTTTAAACCGGGAAAAAACCGGGAATTCAAAAACTGAAAAATAGTAGACACCCTGTATAGGTAATTATACGCTGAGAAAACATTAAACTTAAATGACACACAAAAGTAATATTAGACGATTTTGTTTAATTGAAATTAGTTTGTAAGTTTAATTTCAATACATAGAAAATATCTACTGCATTGATTCAAAAGTATTATTTGATTGAATAATTATATTTAATTCAAACATATTTTCTGTCAAAATAAATATTGAAACTTAAACTTCAATTTTATTTATTAATAGTTTCTGTAAAATAGTGAGAATCGACAACGTCATACTTTACATTTTTTTCTAAAAAATTTCGGTCGGTTACGATCGACTGTAATTGACAAATATCTCAACATTATCATTGCAATAAAGTATTTTTTTCTTGAAGCACATTCACGGGATGTTAAATGGCATATGTGAAAATATATGCAAGTACTTTTCTAATACTTTTATTTGATTTTTTGGTGTATCACTCGTATTATTACGGTTGTTTTCAAATCTTGTACGCACATTTCCCATAAGTCATTTTGATGTGCCAATTGTTTTCTTAATAAAAATAGATAATTATGTCGATTATGATCAAAAAGGTTCAAAATGAGGGACAGCTTTTAAAAGCTTATTACTTTTTCACAATAAAAACATTATTAATTTTCATATGGAAAAGTTTTTATTGTTTATAATCTTCAAAAAGATGCGTCTTAGAATTAGTAATCTTTCTTCATTACAAAGTTTTATTGTTTAACCCATCCAAAAGTATGGTTAGGGACAAGTAGATATTGTAAAAATCGAGCACTCAAATTGGACTAATTACACAGCCACACAAAAAAAGTACCCGAGTTGGGGAATGAGACTACCCATTCCTTACGTATTTTGATGCGCTGAACACGAATCTGAAGTCTGTTTTGCTCCATCAGGTCTCAGTTTTGACATAACCTCAAAAAACATGGCGGATTTTATGTGACAAACAAACTTTTTTAAATAACGAGGGATTCGCTTGAATCTTGTTACTCGGGGATTTTTGGGGTCGCTGATTACAAATTTCAAGTCAGATTTTGAAAATTCAAAATTGCGGATCCAGTATGGCGGACAAATTTTTGAAAATTTTTTGGATTTTTACGAAACTTGGTATCTGGGGGTTTTTGGGGTCGCTGATTACGAATTTCATGTCAAATTTTTATAATTCAAAATTTTTTTTAATTCAATTTTTAAAAAATTGGTCCGCTATATTGGATCCGACATTTTGAATTATAAAAATTTGACATGAAATTCGTAATCAGCGACCCCAAAAACCCCCAGATACCAAGTTTCGTAAAAATCCAAAAAATTTTCAAAAATTTGTCCGCCATACTGGATTTGCCATTTTGAATTTTCAAAATCTGACTTGAAATTTGTAATCAGCGACCCCAAAAACCCCCGAGTAACAAGATTCAAGCGAATCCCTCGTTATTTAAAAAAGTTTGTTTGTCACATAAAATCCGCCATGTTTTTTGAGGTTATGTCAAAACTGAGACCTGATGGAGCAAAACAGACTTCAGATTCGTGTTCAACGCATCAAAATACGTAAGGAATGGGTAGTTTCATTCCCCAACTCGGGTACTTTTTTTTGTGTGGCTGAGTTATTTTTCGATTTAATAAATTCATTTGAAACCTTTTGGAACTGATTCATATTATCAAGCTCTAATATTTCCAACAAAAACCAAGTAAAAAATTATTGAAATTATCAAAATATATGAGAGGGTCGCAAAAGTTAAAAGTCCTAGAAGTGTGACCGTATATAAACAATGAAAATTTCAAAATCGGCTTCTAGAGATCTCTTAAGAATGTTATCTCCTTAAATGTAAGACAAAGAACATATAAATCTGATAGTATTTGTAGGCTCTAGACGATTATAGTGTTTACAGTGTTTCTCCAATGCCCCTTTTTTTCCTCTATTTCAAAAGATTCCCCTATTTTCCTTCCCTTTTTTTTTAAACAATATTTCCCATTTTTCCTCTATTTTTTACTTTTACCCCTATTTTGTGTTGTACACCAAAAGAAAATTTTTTTTAGGAAATATTTTTTATTTGAGTTAAATAAACTTTTCTCAGAGTCAATTAGGTTATTTACTTGTTTCAAAGAAAAATTTTATTCAATATTAATAAAACTTCTATTGTAAAGAAAATAAAGTTTATTTAAAACAAATAAAAAGTCTAGCTGGCTCTGAGTCAAATATATCTTTTCCCTGGTTGTATACGGTACTCATTATTAACATATGGGTAGTTCTACAAAAGAAGGACTATATGATGTCCAACGTTGATTTTTACATTAATTTAGAAAAAATAAAGTTATTTTTAATGAGAACTCTGCCGTACAAAGTAAGAAGATGCACAAACCACAATGCCGCTTAGGTAAAAATTTCTACCCAGGTAAAAATGATTCCTACGAATTTCGTTCGAAAAACCGATTAGATTCGCACAGATTTCCTATTGAATTCGTATGAAATTACTAGTAAAATTATAGTGTGGTGTTTTGAAACTTTTTTTCGCACGAATATTCGTATGAATAATACCCGAATTTTAAGTATGGATATTCAAAAAAAAATTTTCGCTCGGAATTTCGTATGGATTTCCTCACGAAATATCAGTTAAAAATTTCTTTAAAAATATTCGGCCAGATTTCCTCACGAAATTCATACAAAATTCGAGCGAATTGGGAACGGATTAATTAAACATTTTTTTTCGAAAATTCTGCACGAAAATTCGTATGTATTTCGAACGAATTGTCAGCCAAAAATTTCTTAAAAACTATTAGGAGAGTTTTCCATACGAAAGGCATACGAAATTCGAGCGAATTGCGAACGGATAAATATTAAATTTGTTTGAGAATATTCCGCACGAAGTTTCTTGTAGATTTTTTAGCTTGAAATTTTTAGCTGACGTTTTGTGCGGTAATCCATGAGAAATTCCGTTCGCGATATTCTCAAACAAATTTTATATTTATCCATACGCAATCTGCTTGAATTTCGTATGGAAATCTCTCCTAATATTTATTAAGAAATTTTTAGCTGACAATTCGTTTGAAAATCCATACGTAATTCAAAGCGAATTTTTTTTTTTAATATCCATACTTAAAATTCGTGTATTATTCATACGAATATTCGTGCGAAAAAAAGTTTCAACATATTTTTTGCAAAAAATAAGCATTGAAGTCCCAAGTTCTCGGTTTCTTGGCATGTCCCAATGAGAAAATGAAAGTTAATAAACTATGTAAATATTATTTTTAAGCGTTTAAATACATATTTACAATTGGATAGTAATTTCAAATAGTTGTAGTTTACAAATAAAATAAAAAAATATTTAATTAAGTATGCATGGTGCATGTAAATTAATATTCATTTATAGATCATTTCAAGCATTTTTAACACATTCTACATTTTTTTACACATTAAAATTCTAAACGCTCGCAAATGGGATACGAAGCCCAATCTATTCCTAATCGACGCACCGAAGTCTAATACGCTAACCACTACGCTATTCGCTCGCAAGCGTATGTACGCATAATAATGTCGATATGCAATACCGCTACGAAGCAACCAATTTTTGCAACTTATATACAACAATAAATAATAATTTTACAAATACTTTGAATTTTGGTTACTTTAACTAGGAATCCTGGTTACTACAGCACTAAATTTGTCAATATAATCAAGATTCCTAGTTAAAGTAACTTTAATGCTATATTGGATGCTCAGATCATTCAGGCATTTTTTTCAGTGAATATTTAAAAATTTTAATTTTTCTAATTATTCTATTATTATTATTATTATTATTATTATTATTATATTTATTTATAATTATTTAAGAAATTTCAATAAAACAAAAAAATTTAATTCTTTAATTTATTTGTTAATAATTAATAATTAAAAAATATAACTAAAACCTATTTTCAAATTCCTTAATTTTTACAATTAAATTTTATATTCTTGTATTGTTAATTCTTTTTTTAATATTTAAACTTTAAACAATTCTCCTACAAAAATGTTTTACAACATAATGGATTTAAAATTTTTATTACTATAATTATTATTCTAATTTATTAATTTTTATTGAAAACAATAAGACTATTGCTAAATTTTTGCATTGTAAAAAATCTATTTCTGAAGATTCTAAATAATGTGTTAATTAAAAAAAATAATTATTCTAGAAAACATTTAATTGTTTTAAAAGAACAATGACAATAACCCTATTCTTAACATATTATTATTAGTTGAAATCTTAATAATAACAATATAAATGATATTAGTTCTCAGTCGGTAGAATGCCTGCACCGCTCCAGTTGCCAGGCGCACGATTGCCAGCACAACGCCGGTTGTTCGGCGGCATCAAATCTGTACCCAGCCGGACGCACAGCCATTACAACACAGTATAAATTTTGATCCGGCGGTCGGATCCGTCTTTGTACCGCGCCAGCAGACATTAACATCCGAATCAGTACATACTTCCTGTACCGGCATTGACTTTCCAATTCAATCGGCGCGGATTCTTGACAGTTGGATGATCCGCCATTCGTCCGACTTTTCTGCCTGGGTAGAATTCATTCTCAGTTTTCTGGCACCATAAAAACGTTAAAATTATTAAGAATTTTTATTCCGATTAATTCACCATTTTTCACAGTGCTTAGTAAAGGTTTACTAAATATGATATCATTTGCATTTGAATTAACTAAAATTTTGCACTTTGTGATCGAAATGGTCATTTGGTCAGACAAATTCTCAGCTTCCTGGCATGTATTTTATAAAAACATTTTTTTATGTTTTTATACTTTTGTTGCTCGAGGTGTCGTACAACCTTATTCCCTATTGACCAGTATAGTGATGCACATCAAGACAATATTATCTTGAACTCGCTTCAAATTGCTTGACGTAACAAGAATCTTGTAAACCCAAGATTCTAGAACATTCAATTGTTTATACACAGAAAATTCTTGGTAATTCTTGATTGGATTTGTGGGTTGAAATATGTAAGAAATTTAATATAAATTAAAATCCTAAAAATCCTTGAATTATAGAAAATGTGTTCTATATTAGGAGAGGGAACTCATATAATATAGAAAATGGAAAATATGACAATTTTATAAATTTTATTATCATTTAGCATTGACTTCAGTTTAAAACGAAGAAAAAACATTACGAAAATATATTATATATTTATTCTGCTCTATAAAATATTACATTTTGTAGCAGAAGAAGTCTGTTTACAATATTTGATAATATCCCCAGGTGCGGATTGATCACGTCGGCCTTCCAGTGGTTGACACAGTTGAACCAACTGTTGGCACCAAAGTTAGGCCGTCTATGGATGCCAAAGTTGTGCCGACCGTGGGATCGAATGGTTGGGCATCTTTCGGTAACCACGGTCGGCCCAACTTTGGTAAAGTTAGTCTGGCCAACCAATGACAAATGTTAATAAAAAAATGTTCACTGAAGGACCACAAATCGACAATTACCTTATATTGATCATACATTTATCGCACATACATTATGTTAATTATATATATATATATATATATATTAAAATATTTAACGATCGCGAGGATCGAACTCGCAACCTAACGCACTACAGCCATGCACGTTACCACTATGCTACGCTTACATGTCTGAAAAAAGAGCGTGATAACTTTATAAACTACAACCTTACCCGATCGTTGGCCCAACTGTGGGTGACATGACGGTCGGGCCGACCATCAAGAAAACGGTTTTTTAACTTTGGCGGCCAAAGTTCACCGACCGTTGGCCCAAGTATGACCGTTGGTTGGACCGACCTTTAAGAAAACTGTTTTTTATCTTTGGCGGCTAAAGTATACCCGACGGTTGGCCCGACTGTGGCTGACGGATGGGCTGACAATCACAAAATTGTTTTTACAACTTTGGAGACCAATGTTTACCCGACCGTTGTCCCAACTGTTACTGATGGGCGGGCCGACCATCAAAAAGTTGATTATTGCATTTTCGGTTGCCTTTTTACCCAAAGTAGAACGAGAAAACATTACACCTAGATAGTTATACGAGTTAACAATTTTAATCAAATTTCCCTTAAGATAAAATTTTTCTGTTGTTGCTTTGCCTGCTCTTTTGAAATGGACTATTTCGGTTTTTGATGTGTTATTTTTTAACTCATTAACCCCTTCGCAGTCCAGCTAAAAATCGCTTGTCCAAAAACGGTCTAAGAAAAAAAAGTTTCTAAAAAATGTGATTTCATTGTAATTAAGGTTTTTGGAGTCGCAAAATTCGAATTTAAAGTCAGTTTTTCAAAATTTAAAATGACGGATCCAAAATGGTGGACCCAAAATGGCGGACCCAAAGTAGCGAATTCGAAAATTTTAAATTTTATTAGACTTGCTTGAAACTTGTTTCTCTGGGGTTTTCGGGGTCTTTGATTACGAATCGAATGTCAGATTTTCCAAATTAAAAATGGCGGATCCAATATGGCGGTCGAGAAAATAAAAAATCCAACGGATTTGTTTAAAACTTGTTACTCGGGGGTTTTCGGGGTCGCTGATTACGAATCCGATGTCAGATTTTGAAATCCAAAATGGCGGACCTAAAATTCAATCAAATTGCATGAATCTTGAAATTATCCTCCATATTGGATTCACCATTTTAATTTTGTAAATCTGACATCATATTCGTAATCAGCGACCCCAACAACTCCCCAAGTAACGAGTTTCAAGCGTATTTGATAAATTTTTAAATCTTCATAGTCGCCATTTTAGTTCCACCATTTTGAATTTTGAAAATCTGATTTGAAATTCGGATTCAGCGACCCCAAAAACCTTAGTATGCACTTGGTCATTCAAATCGAATTATGTTTAGTATTTTATTTTTGAGATGGACATATATGGCCACAGACGTAAAGGTGGCACGACTTTTTGTGGCAACATATGGACCATGGACTGTTAAAGGGTTAAGTTTTTATTATCTTCTATAATTTTTAAAAGTTTCTTAAATTAATTTATTATATTGTAAGTAAGTATTGTAAGTAATTGCGGACTATTCTTAGAAAAACCTTATAAAAAAGTATAATTCATTATTGACAATTGTTTGAAAATATTCTTCGAATTTGAATTTTAAACTTGAGTTGTGCGTGAAGATGATTAGTTTAGCATCTATAAGAGTTTAATTTAAAAAAATTGGACAAGTGCGAGTTGTACTCGCACTGCCATGGCGGGTTCCGTACACAATAATTAAAACGATACTTACAACATTTATCGATAATTGATAGAATTAAAAAAAACAATTAAAAAATGTATTAAAATCATTTGATAAAAAAGATATATTATATAGAATTTTAGACATCGCCCAGAAAGTTGAATGTTATGAATATTTTTAGTCATTGACCGGACAATGTCGACAATTCTAATAAAACAAAATTATTGAAATCTATGAATAATAAGTGTTGTTTTTCCAGGATTCAAAATTTAAAAAATTATCGATTGGAAGCATTATTTTCATAATTGTTAAATACTTTCGTTAATAATAAACCAATTAATAAGAAATTTGTTATAAACCATAGTTACTTCATAATAAAACATTCTTAAAAATTATTATTTTCAAATTGAATACTTTGCTTATAAATATACAAAATCAATGCAAAATTAACAAAAATAAACGTTTTTATCTTAATGCATTTGTTTAATACTTAATAACTTTTTTGAAGCAACAGGGATGACAGTACTTTTTCTAAACAAGAAAAAAAGAGGAATGTACTAAATTTAAACTTTTTTAATTAGGGGAGAGTGGGCAAGACGGGGTACTTAAGGTTTAAAGCGCAAAAAAACAAATTATCGAATATATTTTTTATTATTATATTTAATTATCATCTTTGAGAATCAGTCTTTCGTAATAAAAGCGTACAAAGGTCATCTGTTTCTCAAGAAAGCATAAAATTAATATTATGTAAAAAAGTGCAAATCTCCCCATCTTGCCTCACCGGCGGGTAAAGATGGGGTACTCTTAGATAAACTTACTAGATGCGGCGAGGGTCGGTGGTGGGGACTACCGATATATATATATATATATATATAGCATACTAAATTTTCAGTGTATATTAGTGCTGCCCTCTTCAACTTTTCGCCGTTTCCAAGGTTACCGCTTGGAAATCATATTATTTCAGTCAAAAAGGCTAGAATTCCATTTCTCGCTAATATCACTACTATTCTGTTTATTTTGAAAACGGCGTGTTTTTGTGATAAGAATAGAAACTAATAAAACATTTTTTTAATATAAAGTTTTAAAAAATGATAAACTCTAATTATTATTTTTAATTAATTTCTTTTATAAAAAAAATTTATTAATTTTTTTTAATTAAAACAAAATTTTTTTAATTTATATAAAATATTTTTATTACAAAATTTGATTAATTGAGGCTCCGGATCTTAAAAGGGCATACGCGCGAACACGCGGCCAGTCAGAAGGCTCCTGGAGATAAAAATTTAAAGTTGTTCAAAATTAATTTTAATTTATTGTTTCTTGTACAAGAATTTCAAGGTGCATCTTTTTTTCTCTTAACATTAACAAATAATTAAGTTTGTTAGAATCAATAAAATAATTTTATTGTGTCAAATAATTTTTATTTGCATCAAATATACGAAGTATTGAATGAAATAAATAAAAGAATAGTTTCAAGTAACTCATTATTTGTAGTAAACAAATTCATTTATTCAATTCAAATAATTATTTAATTGAATCAAATACGATTTATTTAGTTCAAATAAGTGTGATTCAAATAATTGAAGTTATTTGAATCAAATACATATTTTTTTGATCCAACTAAAAAGTATTTGAATCAATTAAATATTTTTCAAATAATTTGAATTATTTGAATCAAATAAATTTTTTTCAGTGTAAGTAAATAATTATTTAAATAATTTTGTCAAAAAAATGATTCTTTCATTTTCAATTGAAAAAGTTGAGTGAGGAATTTTTGTTTTCAGCAAACTTCCAGCGACAAAAATGTTCATCAATATGTTAGGAAGTTTTTTGGAAAATATCTCGTCATTTTATAATAAATTAAAGATAATAGAGCAATTTTGACAGCGTCGCGCTATGCTGTAAACCTAAATAATGTCTAACTGTATACATTGGTTTTGTAATGGCGGCCAGGCTACACGTGCGCCGCCACGCCGCAATTGTACAGCATAACGCGACGCTGTTAAAATTGCTCTATTATCTTTAATTTATTATAAAATGACGAGATATTTTCCAAAAAGCTTCCTAACATATTGATGAACATTTTTGTCGCTGGAAGTTTGCTGAAAACAAAAATTCCTCACTCAACTTTTTCAATTGAAAATGAAAGAATCATTTTTTTGACAAAATTATTTAAATAATTATTTACTTACACTGAAAAAAATTTATTTGATTCAAATAATTCAAATTATTTGAAAAATATTTAATTGATTCAAATACTTTTTAGTTGGATCAAAAAAATATGTATTTGATTCAAATAACTTCAATTATTTGAATCACACTTATTTGAACTAAATAAATCGTATTTGATTCAATTAAATAATTATTTGAATTGAATAAATGAATTTGTTTACTACAAATAATGAGTTACTTGAAACTATTCTTTTATTTATTTCATTCAATACTTCGTATATTTGATGCAAATAAAAATTATTTGACACAATAAAATTATTTTATTGATTCTAACAAACTTAATTATTTAATCTGAATAATTCATTATTCAAAGCAAATACACTATTTTATCAAGACAAATTAAAAAATATTTCAATCAATTAAATAATTATTTGAAACGAAAATAATGAATTACTTGAAACTGTTCATTTATTTATTTCACTTAAATATTTTTTATTTATTTAATACAAATAAAAAATATTGCGGTCAGCGTTATGGGCGGGGGGGAGTGAGTTCGATCCCACATGCGAGCGAATATTTTTCATTCTTCGTTTTAAGCGTTATATAAAATAATAACATTGTGTGTTGTGTTGTAAATAAAAACTGTGTGAACATGTTTATAAATAATGTTAAAAGTCTGATAAAAAATCAGTTAATATGTATAATATATACATATAATATAATAATATATTAATGAATTAAAAAAATACTAATTATTAAAAAAAAATTTTTTGTATTAAAAACAATATGGAATAATTTTTGTAATTGATTTAAATAAATAATTATTTACACTACCGGTCAAAATTGAGAGACCACCCATTTTCAGATGATTGAAAAACATTTTAAAACAAAAATTGTATGGAACCTAAAATTTTTTTATTTTTAATTTTTAAAGATGTTAAAATTTTGAAGAGAACAAGATGTTTTAGAAGTCATTTGGCCAATATTTAATTTAGATATTTTTAAAAAATCGTCATTTTCAATGT
Source organism: Leptopilina drosophilae (assembly GCA_032873175.1). NCBI lineage: Eukaryota > Metazoa > Arthropoda > Insecta > Hymenoptera > Figitidae > Leptopilina > Leptopilina drosophilae. Next base: position 25,867,058 of record CM065483.1, read on the forward strand.
TTTACAAAAATTTGAATAACTTCTAAAATAATGTACGCTTTTTAATGATCTTAGGCTTATTTTAAAGGTCATTTGTTACACTATCAGACTTACTTATAGGCATTAACGTGTAATTTTTTTCTTAAAAAATGCAGGCCGTCAAACTTAGACAAAAAAATTCAAAAAATTTGGAACAATTTTTCTGTACTAAAAACTATTCTAAAAAATATTTAAAACATCATATGGTGTAGATTTTTCAAGAAAATTTAATAAAAAAAATACGTTTGAATTTTAAAAATTATATTTCTGTTAATAAGAATGTTCCAAATTTTTTGAATTTTTTTGTCTAAGTTTGACGGCTTGCATTTTTTAAGAAAAAAATTATACGTTAATGCCTTTAAGTAATTCTTATAGTGTAAGAAATGACCTTTAAAATAAGCCTAAGATCATTAAAAGGCGTTCATTATTTTAGAAGTTATTCAAATTTTTATAAATCATTGAAAATGACGATTTTTTAAAAATGTCTAAATTAAATATTGGCCAAATGACTTCTAAATCATCTTGTTCTCTTCAAAATTTTAACATCTTTCAAAATTTTAAAATAAGAAAAGTTTAGGTTCCATACAATTTTTGTTTTAAAATGTTTTTCAATCATCTGAAAATGGGTGGTCTCTCAATTTTGACCGGTAGTGTACTAGCTTGAAATATTACATTTACTTGATTTGAATAATTTCAGAATTGATTCAAATAATTATTTATTAGTTTGAAATATTCCATTTATTTGATTTGAATAATTTGTATTTGATTCAAATAAATAGTTATTTGATGCAATAAAATAAAATATTTAGGTCAAATAAATATGTGTTTGGTTCAAATACACATTTATTGGATTATAACCAAATAAATGATTTATTTGGATCAAATAATTTTTATTTGATCCAAATAAATTTTTTTTCAGTGTAGACATAACATTTTTTAAAAAAATTTTCAATCATTGTTTCACTTTTGGAATAGTTGGAAGAATATTGTGTATAAATTGTGAAAAAATATTAATATTTAACGAAGTAATCACGAGTTGAAGTCAAAATTTCATTAAAATTTCCTAACTTGAAAAATCACGTTTTTCTGCAATTTACGTGAGAAAGAAAAATTATAGAAAAAAATGTTAAGAGAAAAAAAGATGCGCCTTGAAATTCTGTACAAGAAACAATAAATTAAAATTAATTTTGAACAACTTTAAATTTTTATCTCCAGGAGCCTTCTGACTGGCCGCGTGTTTGCGCGTATGCCCTTATAAGGGGAGGCACCACCCCCAACTTTTGTCAGTTAAATCAGGTAAATGTCATGAAAAAAATTTGTTGCCAGGGAAATTAAGAAAATTGTGACTTTTCCGACTTTTTTCAAATATTGCAACAAAATACAACAATTTTTAGTAAAAAACAGTACAACTTGTATTGATTTTTATAATGCAAAAATAAAATATAAACAAATCTTTCTAAAATTGTTTTTAAACAGTTGAAATTTTGTAAAATTTAATTAAAAATAATTAGCTTATTTCAAGCATTTTGTTACAATGTTTTAGAAACAACTATTGAAAAATTTTAATTGCAAATTTTGAAAATAATTGAATTACAGTGGAGACTCCATTATCGGGAACCCCTATTATCCGGATATTCGATTATCCGGACAAATTTAAAATTAAAATTATTTTTTAATTTAAAGTTTATAAGATCTTAAGCCGTTATCTTCTATTTTAAATTCAAAAACGTAAATTTTTACACGAAATATTGCGTTTTAAAGTGTTTTAATTATTTAAAGAAAATGTTTATGTAAATATTTTGAAATATTTTTTAACTAAATTTTTATTAATGTAGACTTGAAAAGTTTTAGTTTGTTTCAGTCTTATTTTCATACATATGCAAATAAATACATAAAATTATTAATCAAAAATTTTTTCTTTCGTTCTTTACTCGACTATCCGGACAAGTGCCTGCATCAATAAAGGTAAATTTAAAAATAAAAATCAGCTTCTAATTTTTTGACATTCAATATTGTTAATATTTTTAATTACATATTTCCAAAAATAATATTTTAAAATTATTTTTAACATTTTGGAGAAGATAATAATGTTCCAAGTTTTTAATTAAAATTCATTAAAAACTTTATTACTTTCTTAAATTATACAAAAATTCTTTAAAAAATATAATTTTCGAAAAATAATTACAGTAATACAATATACAACTTTTCAAAAAAGTCAATCATTTTTAAAAAAATTTTACCAAATTTTAATTGTTAGGAAATTTTGCAAAATTGAAAAAAAATTGTTTGATCGTTCAAACATTGTTTTAAAATATTTTTAAAAAATTAATGGTAAGAATTTCTTTATGATAATTTTTTGAAAGTATTATACCTTAATAACTTAAGAAAAAAATATGCAGAGCCACAAGTATTATAAAAAATTGAGTTTATATATAATATTTAAATAATTGAATTCTAAAAGAACTTTTGCAAAATTATGTAAATTAATTGATTCAGAGATGAAGTTTAGATCAAAATTGTAGAAAATAATAAAATGCAGAAAGGGTATTGTAATTGTAATTTTTAGAAATTTTTGAAATTCATAAATTATTTTAATAGTTTAAAATAATTATTCTAAAATAAAAAATTATAACATTTTTATATATTATATTGAGAAAGATCAATGATCATGAAATGAACAACTTATTTTTAAATATTATAGTAATCTTTATATGTGACGTGCCGCGACAAAAGGGACCTTAGCTGTTTTTGACAGAACTAAAATTAGAAGTATAAATAAATAAAAATGACCAATTTTCTTTACAAACTATTAATATTTATTTCATTATTATGTACAATATTTTCAGAAAAATATGCTTTTGATGTTAAATAATCAATAATAAATTTTTAATGAAGTTAAAAGTACTCTAAACATAATCAAAATTCTAAGCAGCTAAGGTCCCTTTTGTCGCGGCACGTCACATATATACTAATTGCGCTATTTTTTATTGTAAAATACTTATTTTGAACCGTTAAGATTGTTACGTCAAAACGAGAAACCTTCATAAATATACCTAACGTTCCTCGTTTTAAATAAGTTTCATAAATGAATCTAATTTGGGATGAGGATAAGTCAATGAGGCTACTAAATGTTGTGAGAGAATAATTTATTTAAAAACCAACAGGAAAGAAAAGAGTTGACAAAAATACAATGAGTAAAAAATTATGAATTTTACTTAAAGAATAATGATTACTTGTTGTGTGATGATAATCTTGTAATTCGATCTTGAAATTGTTTTGAGCACTAAACGTGAAGGGGCCGCTCAACTGTGATCCTTAATGGTTGCTGTTGTTTACACTAAAGAGATAGTGTTTTGTAGTCCATAAAAATATCTGCTTGTCCAGACGGTTGTCGCCTCTTGAGCAAATTTCTATGGTTCGAAATTAGGTGTGCGTTGTTTCAATATTAGACTTTTGTACACACTCGAATTTATTTCCAAGATTATGTTTTGGAAATTGTTAAAATTTGTAATTTTAAAACAGACGTATATTGATTTCAAAAATTAATATTTGGGGAAATAGTTCACTTTATCGTTGCAGGTTTAAAATTAATAATCGAGGTTCACTTTTAATTAATCTTCAAAATTTTTTATTTGGAGTTCACTTTTATAAGATGTTTAAAATTATTATTTGGAGTTCACCTTTAAATAATATTCAAAATTAATACTTGTAAATCACTTTTAAATAATATTCAAAAGTAATACTTGGATGTTGATTTGAGATTGATTTCAAAATTAATTCTTGGGGAAATAGTTTACTTCTAACGTTGTACTATGAAGATTTATACTTGGAGTTCATTTTCAAATAATAATACTGGGACGATGTTCACTTGTTCGCAGGTAGATCTGGACTAATTGGTTTCCAAAAAATTATTCTCTGATCTAACCAGAAATTGGCTCCCTTTTTATATAAAACGTTCCTCATAAGTGTAATGCTTTGAAATCAGGCACGTGTTGATAGGTTAAGTGGGATGGTTTAAGTGGGAGTAACGGGCGATTTGGGAACGGCGATCCTCGCCGATTTGGGAATTGTATAGAAAACTGCTCTGGGCGAATGATGATTTTCCTCCCGTTTACTCTGCGTTTACTTTTTAGGAAACATGCACGTGTCAATATTTGTTAATGTAAGTGGCGGTAACGGGCGACTGTTGTCCCTCGTAGATTTGGGAATTGTGTAGAAAAGCTGCCAGGCTGAGGGGGGAACAGGTGATTTTCCTCTTGCTTGAATTTTTGTTCGTCGCTTGTTGACATAATCTTCTCTCTCTAATATTATCTTCACTCGCTTGTCAAAATTTGTTGGAAAGGTCATGTTTTTGATGCGGTATCATTATTCTTTTTACATGAACTAAAATATTACTCTTTTCTCGTATATTTGCTACAATTTGTATTTTGTTTTAAAATATATAATAACCATTGCCATATGTTAAAAATATGCAGAATACAATAATATAAAATACATAAAATACAATAATAATATAATATAAGTAGAATACAATAAGAAAATATATGCATAAATATTATATTGAAATTAGGTAAATTAACCAGAAGTTACGGACGTAACAAGATATATTTAGAAAAAATTAAGAATTTTCTGTTTAAAATACAAATATTGATTAATTTTATAAATATTGATAAAATATAATATATGTATACATCAATCGATTCGTTATTGTGCCAGGAATATAATTTTCCCAAGAATTGAAGAAAATTTGAATAAATAAAAAAATTATTTTAAAAAATACAAAAATGTATTTTTTTAATTAAAAAATTGCTTGAACATATTTTTTAAAATATTTTTTATATCTAAAATTTTTTATATTATTTCTTTCCCTCTGAATGATTTTAATTTTTACTATTCGTAACCGTAAACAAAAATTTATTTGATTCAAATAACCAATTAATTGACTATTATTCATTAAATATTTACTTGATATCAAATACTATTAATTGGAGCGTCAATTAAATGGTATTTGAACCAATAACTCCAGTATTTAAAGCAAATACTATTTAATTAACTCTAATAATTATTATTTGATTTAATTAAATATTTAATTGATAATTGTCAATTAATTGGTTATTTGAATCAAATAAATTTTTTTTCAGTGTCACCTATCAAAATTTAGCGAAATCCTTCTAAACGTGTAAGAGAAAATTTGTCCACAAGAATCAAAATAATGAATCAATAATTAAAAAATAAAGAAGTCAAAATATATGAATCTGCAAAGTGAGGAATCAGAGTCACAATAAGGCTTTTTTAAGAGGAATAAATAAACAAATAAATATTAATTTATTATTTATTATTATTTATTAATTGTTTACTATTTATTTTTTATTAGTTTTTATTTATTAATTCATTAATTTATTTATAATTATTAATTATTAATATTTCAGTTTGTTCAATATATAAATACAATTACGTTTTTTAAACTTAAATTCAAAATTAAAAAAATGTTGCCATAATCGGAAATATACGAATTTTCGGATATCCACAGGACGTCTGTAGGATATATTCAGAATATCTAGTACCTTGTAATCCAATAATGAGAAAAAAGTATTTCTCATCGTCTTCCTGTAAATTTTTCTTTTGAAAATTGTTTATCATGAAATGTTTAAAAACATTTGTCTGAAATAAAATTCTCATCTTTTTTAAAAAATAAAATCACATATTTAAATATACAACGAAATAAAAGAATTTAATTGATTATATATATATATATATATATATATATATATATATATATATATATATATATAATTATGAAAAAAAACAATTATTTTATAAATTGGGAACAATTATAATCTTAAATTTGAATAAGAAAGTATCACTTTGATAATATTTTCAACTATTTCCGCCATTTATAAGAGGCACAAGAAAGGCACATGAAAAACACTAACGCCGCCCTGGATCAATGTGCCCAAACTAACGCCTCGCCGCATCTAGTATATTTATCTAAGGGGTACTCAAGAAAGCAACCTATTTCTGTCGGCAAACTTCACAAGTAAAGGTTGTATCTTCATTTTCGTCATCGACACCAGAGCACAACTGCAGTGAACCCATTGGCTTCAGACAAAACAAGCAGCCCAGCCTTCATTTGAGTCTAAATAATTAGGCTGTCTTCGTGATTTTTTCGCGCGAATATTCAAAACAATAATATATAATTTACAGAAAGTGGAAATATTTAAATTAACATTCGGTGTTCAAATATTAAATGAGAAGAAGCTATCAATTTTCCGAATCAAATAATTAAGTCTTAAATAAATCTCTATAAGCTCATGGGCTTCATATGTATCGACAGCACACCTGCCCTAATACAGAAACCTGCTTAATCAGAAAAAAATTTTCGAAATTAATTAATAATTTCAAAATTATCAAAGAACTTAGAAAAAAGCGGTAGCATGGTGGGATACGAGCCCACGACCTTTCTATTGCCGGTAGACTGCTACCGCAATAGCAGCTGTGCAGTCGATACATATGAAGCCCATGAGCTTATAGAGATTTATTTAAGACTTAATTATTTGATTCGGAAAATTGATAGCTTCTTCTCATTTAATATTTGAACACCGAATGATAAATTCACTTTCTGTAAATTATAATCGCCTTTGAATTGAAATATGACTTACCATCTTTAAGACACTTCCTGCGTTATCATCAAAATAATGTAGGAAGTGATAGTATATTTCAAAGAACTTGGAGAATCTCGGGGTGCATGTAGCTCAGTGGTCAGAGCAGTCTACCGGCAATACAAAGGTCGTGGGCTCGTATCCCACCATGCTACCGCTTTTTTCTAAGTTCTTTGATAATTTTGAAATTATTAATTAATTTCGAAAATATTTTTCTGATTAAGCAGGTTTCTGTATTAGGGCAGCTGTGCTGTCGATACATATGAAGCCCATGAGCTTATAGAGATTTATTTAAGACTTAATTATTTGATTCGGAAAATTGATAACTTCTTCTCATTTAATAATATATAATGTTTTTAAAATTTAACGATTTTATGAAATTTTCTTCAAAAAAAGGAGTATAAAAATAAATATATTCTAAAAGAATATACCTCAAAATAATAATAATCCATATTTACGCCATTCATTTTTGGGAAAAAGGTTAGTAATATATTTTAACGTTTGTAAAAATGTGAAAATTTAAAGGAAACCTGCATTGAAAAAAAAGAAAGAACCTAATTTAAAGCTGAAAATAATTTAATTAATTTAATTACAATTAATTAATTATTATTATTTATTTTTTACAAAATTAAATTTCTTTTTTTATTTTATTTATTTAATAAATAAAATTTTAATTTTTTATTATTTAATTTTTTTATATTTAATGAATAGTAAACTTTAACAAGAATTGGTAAAGAATTTAAAAAAGACACCGCATAACCTAGAAATTAAAGAACATAAATGTAAACAACATATAAAACTATTTTTTATTATTATTTAATTTTTTTATACTAAATTAATAGTAAACATCAACAAGAAAATTAGTAAAAACTTTTAAAAAGACACCGCATAACCTCGAATTTTGGCTGCACATCCGCCATCCAGTTAATATATAGATCAGTGAATTAACCTGACAAGATTTTTTCTTTTTGATTACTCTTACTTTATTCAGTCTTCATTTAACTAGTTTCCTTAACTTCTCTTATTTCTCTTTTTTTCTTATTTTGTGAACCCCGTCTTGCCCCACTCTCCCTTACCCCATCTTGGCAGCACCTACGAAATTGTATAAAACGATTATTTACTACAATTTACGATTCAACAAAGAAAAAAACATATGCTGCCCTTCTTCTGTAACCCTTGCCAGTTTTAAAAAATTTTATACAGCTTATAAACTGTTATTGTTAAATAATAAACACCTCCTAAAAAAAGTTAAAAAACACAAGAAAATCGTTGAAAGCAGTTTTGTAAATAATATTTTCATTGCATACCCTTAAAAAAGTAATCTTATATTTAGAGGAAAAATCCTCTCTAAATATTATTTCAATTTTTTCTCTCAACAAAAGTATGCCACTTTTGAATGTATAGGGTCAGATGGGGAAAGTAGAAACAAGGGATAAATCGAAACAAGTAGTTATTTCCATTAAATACAAAATTTTTTAAATAAATATGGCCTTAAACTTTAAACGTTAGATCATCCCCAACAACAGTATATACAAAAATATTTCTTATTGCATAAAAAATTACAAATCAAAAAAGACACCCTTTCACTTTTTTGCATTAGTAAGAGATAATTATATATTTAAATAGTTCATGCTTTCAAGAGATTGATTCTCCCTGGAGATCTCTAGGAAAATCCGAAACATTATCTCCCCTCAGATAATTTTTATGATTTGTTGTTTTGTCGTTGTACGGTAGATACAGTTAATTTAAGTATTAAAAAGTTCTGTCACACATTAAATTGCAATAATCAACTATTTCTATTTATCACTAAATTTTTCAACTTTGCTGAAATTTAGGGGTAAATAGAACAGTACTTATTTCAGTTAAAAAAATTTTTAAGATAAATGTAGTCATAAACCTTTAATTTTATATCACTCGCAATAGGTTCTAAGTATTTTCCAGCATTTTCCGTTTGTCAATTAGCAGCAGTATACATAAAAATATTTCCTATTGCATAAGAGCGATTCTTCGTCAAGTGATCAAGGGGTCTTTGGGTGTAATGTTTATTTCGATAATTTTTTACTCTTAAACTATTAAACATAAAAAATTTGGCAAGTACATTTTGAAAAGGTTTTTTCATGCTGTTTCGATTGAAAATAAGCATTTTGACAAAAAATTTTGTTGACCCGAAAAATCAAAATTAAAAATAAAGGACCACGCACAAAATACATATAAATTGGATGCTAGTTGATTTTTCTGAAACTGCGTTGGAAAGTAGTTTTTTGTGTTAGGAAAAAGATCCCCCAATTGAAAAATAAAAAAATAACATGATTTTGAACTGCAAGTGCATAAAATGGTAAAATCCAAGAATATTGTTTATTTTAAAGATTTTAAGTTTTTTGCTATTATAAATCAAGTTAAAACTTGTTACCTTGGATTTTTTTGTCACTGATTACGGATTTAATGTCAGATTTTTAATATTTAAAATGGAAGCTTTAATATCATGGATGATTTTCCAAAGAATATATCAGATTAGCACTAAACTGTTTACACAGGGTTTTGTCATGTTTTAATTAGTTTTTAAATCAGATTCGAAAAATTTAAATTGTTGGATTCAAAAGGGTCGATAAATTTTAAAATGCAAGATCTAAAAATGGATTAATAGCTAATAAAAAGATTGTAAAGAATAAACGTGAATTATGATTTTGAATACACTAAAAAGATTTTGTTTTCTATTGTACTAATATTTTAAAATATTGCTTTTATAAGTATGTGATTTACCAGTATGTTAACTAATAGTTAAATGTAGTTCTCTATAGCCTAAGCATTTCTAGGCATTAGGTGATAAACATTTTCCTTGTACCTAGCAAAACCTAAGAATTACAAAATGCTACATATGAGTACAAGTACCTATTGAACGAGCCCCTGACATGCAAGCACAATAATAACCTTGTATTGGGGAAAGTTCATCATCTATTTCATTGTCAAGAATAGGTAAATAAGAAATCTTGAAAATCATATCATCTACAGATAGCTATTTCTCGCTTGTCAGCATTGTCATCTCCATCAATTCAAATCATAAGTCGGGATGCAAAACGTCCATCGCAAACGTAACATTGCAAAACGTTTCTAAACGCCATTGTGATTTGGATATTTATTACGACTCAATACACTTACAAAAAAAGGTTTATTTTAACGAAAACAACTTGGAAATGATAAACAAAACGAAGCGATTAATTAAAAAATTCAAAATAAACGGAAAGTAATCACAACACAACAAAAGTTATATTTTCAGAAAAATATCTGGAAAATGTTGATCAAAGATTATAATCAATTACAATTAGCCCTCCTCTGTTTAGATTAGTATTATCTTTCAACATCATAATTATTTTCTTAATCACTATCTTTATTTTAACTAAAAGCTAAATGTTATTTTGTATGCTAAGTTGCAAACATTAATTAGGAACAGTTCAATTGATTCCACATTATAATTCGTATTCCATGACAAAGACATTTAGGAACTTCTATAAATGTTAAAATCAATAATTAATCATATTATACTTCTTAAAGCTCTATCTTTAAATCCTCCATTCCCATTTCAGAATTTTATCATTAACTACTGGGCAAATTTTAAATCCGCCTTTTTCAATTTTTCGAGTCTAATTTAAAAACCAACTAAAAACGTGACACAACCCTTTGTAACCAGTTTTGCGCTAATCTGATATATTTTTTGGAAAATCATCCATCATATTAAAGCCGCCATTTTAAATATTAAAAATCTGACACTAAATCCGTAATCAGTGACCAAAAAATTCAAGGTAACAAGTTTAAACTTGATTTATAATAGCAAAAAACTTAAAATCTTTAAAATACACAATATTCTTGGATTATATCATTTTAAGTTCTTGCAGCTCAAAATCCTGTCATTTTTTATTTTTTAATTGGGGGATCTTTTTCCTTACACAAAAAACTACTTTCCAACGCAGTTTCAGAAAAATCGACTAGCATCAAATTTATATGTATTTTGTGCGTGGTCCTTTCAATTTTATTAAATTAAATTAAAAATAAATTTTAATTTTTTGGAGGGGAAGTTACGATTTTTTTAAACAAAAGCTGAGGTTTTTTCCCAAAAGGACATATATATGAAAAAGTGGGACTAGAATGTTTAAACATTGAAAAAGAGGTTTCTACTCACCGGAGCGCTCTAAACACGGTTTTTAGCTCTGTTTAGGAGAAAATTCATTTTTTTAATGTTTAAACATTCCAAAAATTAAAATTTATTTTAAATTTTGATTTATTGGGTCAAAATTTTTTTTTCCAAAATGCTTATTTTCAATCGAAAAATCATGAAAAAACCTTTCCAAAATGTACTTTACCAAATTTTTATGTTTAATAGTTTAAGAGTAAAAAATTATAGAAATAAGCATTGTTCTGAAAAACCCAAAAAATTAACCCCCTCCCCTCTGAAAATATTGGACTAGGAAAAAAAATATTTTCACGAAAAATTTCTATCTATTAGTACTACAAAAGCCCTAAGTATGGTACGATTGGAGAAAAATTTTTCTCCACCTTGATCATTTGACATGGAATCGCTGATAAATAATTAAAAATAAAACAAGACACCCTTTTACTTTTTTTGACTTACATTTGAAAAACAAAACTAAAAATTAATATTCTTCATTCAATATAGTAACTCTCCAAAATTAAAAAAAAATATTGTGACTTTCCACAGGCCGACTCTACACGAACCAACTCTCTAAAATTAGTTACGAATTTTGTAACTCTCCACGGACCGACTCTGCACGAACCAACTCTTTAAAATTAATCAAAAAAATTTTGTAACTCTCCACAGACCGACTCTACACGAACTAACTCTCCAAAATCAATTACAAATTTTTTAACTCTTTAATTTTTGAAAATAATTGGAAAAATTTGGTAAATTATTTTAAATTTTAATCATTCTATTTTTTTTAAATATATGAACATGTAAAATACATTACGATGTTTAAAAAACAAACAGAAACATGTATGAAATCATTAAACACTATAACTTGTAATAAAAAATTTAATTTTCAAAATTTATTTTCTTTTTCGTTCTTTTTTTGGAGGTGATGTCTGCTCCTCATTTTTGGCATCATTTTTCCTTAGTCGCCTTAGGTGCATTTTTGATTTTTTTAACGACATTGTCACATTTTGGGACAATGTTGCTATTTCGGAAGTTTCTGCTGTTGTTTTATCTGTTTTATCTAGATTTTAAAGAATAGGTAAGTATAATATGAAATTAACTTTTTAAATACTACAATTGTCACATAAATAATGACAGTTGTTAAATTAAGTAATTTTAAATTATTAGTATTTCATTAATTATTAATTTATTGGAGGAAATTTTATTGTCATTTTAAAGTACCTGATGTATGGACTTCCTGTTCAACGTGATTATCTATTGGTGGAGACAATTCTAAAATAATTTATTGTTATTTTTAAAATTTACACGTCAAATTAGAGTAACTTTCACATGTTTCATACCTTTTTGAGGAATTTCTTCTCCAACCTGATTGTCAACTTTATTGGAAGCGTTAGAAAAAAATATTAATATATTAATTATTAAGTTTGCTTATTTAAAAATAATAATTTTTTTTTCTAATGGCAAATAAATTATATTTATGAATTATTACTCTCTACAATTAAATAAACATTTTTAACTATCTACTGACCGACTCTACACGAATAAAGCCTCTAAAACTAAATAACAAATTTTTAAGTCTCCGCAGACTCTATCTACACGAAAAATCTGTCCATAATTAATGAAAAAAATTTACTCTCCACTTACTGATTCTACAAGAATAAACTCTCCAAAATTAAATAAATATATTTAAATATCCATTGATTGTCTCTACTAAACTCTCAAAACTTAGTTCAAAATCTAATTGAATTTTTCGTTATTTTTAAATTTTACACTTGAATTGGAGTAATTTCAACATATTGTATACCTTTTTGAGGAATTTCCTCTTCAACCTGAGTGTGAAGGTAATTCTAAGTATCTTAAAAAATATTAATATATTCATTTTTAAATTGATATATATATTTAAAATCAACAATTATTTTTCTATGTGCGAATAAATTATATTTAGTAATTATTTGATCAAAGTCTATAATTCAATAAGATTTGCATTATTATTTTTTGGTCATTATTATATTTTTAACTTTCATTACCTAGTAAAGGAACAATTGGACTTTCAATTGATTCGTTTTCTGACTGCATTACAACGACCTTTTGTACTTTCATGCGCAGCTGGGCAGATACAATTTCTGTAATAAAAAGTCTTAAGTTTATAATTAATATGCACAACTGGTGGATATATCCATTACAAATTTAAAACGACATAGAACTTTGTATTGTATACCCTTAGGAGAAGACATGGGGTCATTCTGACCACACGTTTTTTATAAAAAGTTTTATTTAGTTGTTAATATTTTTTAAAAGGATTTTAAAGGATACAAACTTATTTTGCAAAGTTTAAACTATATTTTTAAAGAATCCTTAGGTTGAAAAGGTAAACAGTTTCAAATTGGTTAAGAATTGAAATTCTCCGGAATTTTTCAGAAGTTGATTTTTGAGAGAAGCCATGCAATTTCCTAAGATTTTCTCAGAAATTAAATTGCTAAGAAACCTAATCGTACTTTAACCAATCTGTATATACCAAGGGCCGTCCATAAATTACGTATTTTTTTGAAAATTTGACCACCCTTCGGAAGATTTTTTACGTACATTAGCGCCATTTTAGCGATCGGTCAAATGACAATTCTGTTACATGACGGGTGGGTTAAATGACAATTGTGTTACATAACGGGTTGGTTAAATGACAATTGGGTTACGTGACGTGTCGGTCAAATGACACTTCTGTTACATGACGGGTCGGTCAAATGACAATTCTGTTACATGACGGGTCGGTCAAATGACAATTATAATTAATTAATTACAGGTCGGTTACATGCATTTCGGTTAAATGACAGTTCGGTTACTTGTCATTTGGGAAATATTCATGCGTCTTTCATTAAATTATTATTTAAAAATTATTTAATGAAAATTTTACTTAAACATTTCAAAATTAAGTCAATTTTAAATGAAGAGGAAAATATTTATAAATAAATGAACTTTAAAAAATTTAAATTTAAAATTTTATGAAATTTCAATGTTGAATAAACTAAATTAGAAATTTTTGAAAATTTAGATTTTTTTAAAAATGTTAATAATTCAATTTCGTCTTGAAATTAATTAAATTTGTCAATATATATTTGATTAAGTATAAAAATTAATGGATTTATAGAAAAATTTTAGTTACTAACATTTAAAAAAAAGGTACCTATTTTAAGGAAGTTACAAATTATTACAAAAACAAAAGTTCAATTATGTTCAAAATTTTAAAAAAATTCTCGTCAAAAACACAATTATCTTTATAACGAACGAAATTCTTCTCCAAAATTCAATTATTTTAAGAAATTTTCCGTATTTTAATAATTTTTAATATCTACTACTTTAATAAACCCAAAATGATTCAATTTTTAATAAAATTTTAGTCAACCATTTCATTATTTTCATAAAAAATTAAAATTGCACAGAAATTCAATTATTAAAAGCTTTTTATAAATTTCTTCGCAATAATTCAATTAATTTCATAAATTATAAAATTTTGTTATGAATTCAATTATTTGCATAAATAATAAATTTTTTTTAAGAATTAAATTATTTTCAGAAATAATAAAAAAAACTCATCGCAAAATTTCAGTTATTTTTATTACAATTTTAATAAAATTTCTCGAAAAACGTAATTATTCTTAAAAATTTGATTAAAATTTGTTAAAAGAATTCAATTGTTTCAAAATTTGTTGATAAAATTATTTATAAGAATTAAATTTTAAAGAACAATCGATTATTCAATAAACTATTAACTTTTGCATTTTAATAATTGAATAATTCAGAAAAGGTTTCAAATTAAAATATTTGAAAATTTGAATTTTCTATAGTTCTGTCAATTTTTAAGAATTATTTTTTTAAAAAAGATTAATTTACAACTAAAGAAATTCGTTAATAATTGTAACAGAACATTTATTTGAATACAATTTTTTCCTTTTATTTTTAAAAAGCTATAAATTTAATTTGTTTGACTGTATGGCAAAGATATTTTAAGTTTGATTTAAATAAAATTTAGTTGAATTAAATAAATCGTTATTTCAGTGTTGTGAAAAAATTTATATGCGTTTTTATGTCTTACCTCATTATTATATTCCCTATTTTTTCTCGATTTAACTTTAATTTAGAAAAATTAAAGTTGGGACGAGGTTGGATAAATGACAAGAAATAATTATATTTGAACACAATATATTTGAAAAAGATGAAAATTATGCAAACATGGAATGAACACAAACTTTCTAAAATGAGTCTAAGTGGTTTGTTTCTTTCTACCTTTGCTCAGCAGGTGGTGGTCCTAGCTCGTGTCGCAGGAGTACAATGGGGCTGGTTTGATAATTAGGCTCTAAGTGGCTGCAGGTTAATGATTTACGAGACTCGTAAATTATCTTCGTTCAATGGGTATTATGTTTCTTTCAGCTTTTGTCACAACTCGAACGATGTTTTCTAACACCAAATTAGACTTCAAGATGAGTTGAATTAGACTTTTCACGTAAGATCAGGACAACTACTTTACTGGGGACGAGACCACTTATACGAAGAGAACCACTTGTGATGATTAAAATTTTTAGACTGATATACCGGTGACTTCTATTGACGATTACATTTTTAAGGCTGTAGTCCGGGTGACTACTTTTGATGACTTCCAATTTTAGACTGACTTTTAGATGATAGTGTAGCCGTTTTTATACTAAAATTTTGGGTTTTTTAGCTTATGGGTCAAATCATACGTAACAAATCAATGTTGTCCCTCAGTTCTCCGATTTTAGTAAAACTTTGAGAAGTTGTAGGGGAATACATGCAAACAAAAATTCCAAAAGAGATTTTTAAAAATTTTGAAAATTTACGATTGTACAGGGTTTTCAAAAATGGTTTTTTAAATTTTGAAAACGCAATATCTCAGAGACATATCGATGGATTTTAATGATTTTTTCAGGGATTACTTATTATTTACAAACAATTAAAATTAAAAAAATTTGCAAAAAAAATTTTTTTTTACATACAAAATTTTAAAAAATATTGTTTAAACAATTTTTTTGTTTATAAGCGTATCTTTAATTTTTTTCTAATAGCGATATTTTGATTCCTTAGGATTTCACGAGTATTTTGACATAAAATAATCGATGGAGACTCTTAAACTTTTGGAGATATTGTATTTTTTGTCTTTATCTTATTATTAATTATTATTGATGTTACATTTATTACTACTTGTTATTGTTGCTTATTATTATTATTTTTGTTTTTATTGTTACAATAATTAACATTATCTTGTTATTATAAATTCTTATTCGTTGTTACACATTATTATTGTTTAATTTTAATTATTATTTTATTATTGTTATTAATGCTATTTTCATTAATTAGTAATTATAAATAAGTTGTTAATAATATGTTAATAACAATCATTTGTTGTTATTCCATTATTATTACTATTATTATTATTATTATTATTATTATTATTATTATTATTATTATTATTATTGAAAATGACGTTACGATGACGTAACAGCGTGAAAGTCAAATTAAAGTCAGATAAATTTACTTAATCAACCCCACACTGAAAAAAATTATAGGCAGAATGTGCTTTTTACTAAGGTAATTTTTGCCTGAGTACAAAAGCAATACACGCAAAGCAATTGTTTCTTTTAAAGAAAAGCAATTTTTCCCTTAGTTAATAAAGTAACAAATTCTTGTCATTTATCAAATAAATTGTTTACATAAAATATTTTTTTCGATTTTTGGAAGATGTTTAAAGGTGAAAGAAAAGACACTAACTCTCACTTTTTTAATAAAATTGACGTTTCGGTGGTCAGATTCGCCACCATCATCAGGTCACTTTAATAAAAAATAATTTTCAGATAAATACAAAATGATATATGAAATTATAAAATTGAACAAAATTAAAAATAATTTTTACCTAGTTAAAATCAACAAACAAACATCACTTTAGTAAATTAAAATACAATAAATAAATAATTAAATAAAAATTAAAATATTCAAATTTGCAAATCACAAACATACTAAGACGAGTGATTAGTCATACTGACTGAGCCGATGACAATTTTCGCGATATATACAGTCGATGGGTTCAATAACCCGCAATCGAAATATTATGAATTATAACCATTATTTCAATTTATTAAGCAAAGGAAAATAGGTATTACTAAGAAACTGAATATCTTCCTTCTTGTTAATAGTAAAATAGTAAAATAGTAATTGTGGAAGAATTTACTAAATATTAATTAAATTGTTTACATATGTCAAATCGAATTTTATAATTAATTAAAATAATGGGTACTAAAGGAAGAAATTTACTACTAAAATGGAATCGAGGAAATTTTCTTGAAATACTTAAAGATACTAATTTCATTTGTTTAATAAAATTAATAAATTAGTTCTATTATTTCCTTTATTTAATTAAAGTAAAATATTATTAATATAGTATTAAAAATAAAAATTCCTTTTCCCTCGAATTGTAAATATATGTAATAAAAAGGTAAAACAAAATTATTTAATATCGTATTTTCTAAATATTTAAATAAAAATTTGCCTTGCGAATTCAATCTTATTAAGTAAGGCAAAAATTGCCTTTTTTTAAAGAAACAATTGCTTTTCGTGAATTGCTTTTGTACTTAGGCAAAAATTGCCTTAGTAAAAAGCACATTCTGCCTATTATTTTTTTCAGTGCAGAAATATTGAGTTTCACTTTAAAATTAGAATTTATTTAAATAATGTAATTGAAAATTTTTAATATACAGGAAGAATCTGTAGAGTACTTTTGTAATGGTTCCAAGTGAACCTTTTTTAATTTAAAAAAAATTTATTTTTTTTCTTTATTTTATACAAATATGAAGAGTTTTATGGAAATCTTGGAAATGTGACAGTGGAGCTAATGGCAATCCTATTGACATCTACAATATCTCCTTATGATTATCAGGAATGCCAAGCGATTTCCACTTTGATAACAATTCTTGCACATATAATTGTTATAAAGAAGTAAAAATAATTTTATGATTTTTTTCAAATATTTCAAGAAAATCATAATGGGGTTTCCACATCCCAACAAGTTTTCTTTAATCTCTCCCCTTAAATAAATAAAAAATATAGATAACCATTATATTTCACACCCCAGACAACTTCTTCTAACTTCAACATAAAAAAATAATTATATATTCAAAATTATAAAAATTATCTAGGATTTTTAAAACAAGAAGTAACTTCTGAAGGAATTTTTCATTGTTAATAAGAGCATTACTTATTAAATAAATTTACCATTGTATAATTATGGCAGGTGTCAATGAAAATTGATTCTGGCATTTTTTTTATGTAGGGCAGTTACTGCATTCAATTTGAAACCGCATTTAATTTTCTGAAATTTCAGATGTGGAAATATTTCAAGAATTTTTTACCAAACAGCATTATACTAATTCAAACTCGTGTCAGTCATTATAACTCACATTGATGAGACTATCTATAAAACAAATTTTCAAATTAAAAGGTTTAAAAATAAAAATTAAATTATTTAAAGATTAAAATAGCAATAATTATTCACCTGCATATTTGTTGATTCAATTTCTCGTACGCTTATAACGTAAAGATGCGAATATAGTGGCTTTACGAGAAGAAACTGTTGTAATAGAATAAAGAATTGAAAAAATGAAAATATGTGGAATAAATATTTTGAAATTTTCCCAAATCACATCTCCAATGAAAAATTTAAGTTCACATTTGTTTTGAAACTTTTAAATTTATTTTTTATTAAAACTTTATTTAAACAAAACAACAAAAATAATTAATGAAATTTTATTAAAAAATTTAAAATAAGAATTATAATACAAAGATGTTAGGATTGTAGGACCGGCCAGTAGAAATAAATGTAAAATACTTAAGAGTACAATAAAGAGGTTATTTATAATAAACGCAATTTATTACTTGACACCGAAGCACACCGTGATGCGGTTCGTCAGCAAGTGAGAAAACAGTCGCGAGGTATTCGCGATTTTGTAGATGTCGCATCGAACAATATAAAAATGGGTGACTCGCGCTAAATTCAAAAAGGGTTAAATTTTTTTGATTTTAACGTCTCCCCTCGAGTCACACGTTACCACGTTAAACTTTCAGTAAGAAAAGAAAATAAAAAAAATTAGTTAATCGATTAGAACAACAGTTTGAGACCAGCAGATTTGACACATCGTTCGTGTTTTTCTCTAGACAGTTCTTTTGTCAAGAAATCTGCGATCTGATTTTCAGATGAAATAAACTTCACACTTCACAACTTGTCTTTGATTAATTCTCAAATAAAGTGATAGCGTATAGCTATGTGTTTACTTTTCGGATGATACATGTGATTTTCGACTAACCTAAGAGCACTGCGATTGTTACAATAGATTGTCAAATTTGTTAAATCGCTAAATCCTAATTTGTCAATAAACTGCCGCAGATAAATTGACACCTTTGCACACTCCGATAATACCATGTACTCGGCTACTGTGGTGGATTGTGCGGGGGTCCTTTGTTTCCGTGCGTCCCACAAGATAGGAGCACCACTCAGCAGGAAAAGGTAACCGGAGTAGGTTTTTACCAAATCCCTGTAAGAAAGTTTTTGATCCTCGGGAGTAGCTTTTTCATTTTTCGTTAATTTGGTCTCAGGATCCATGGGGGTCAACACCGGCTTGCACTCGTCCATCCCGAATCTTGTATGAAATTCTTTCACTTATCCTTGTTGAGATAGTGTGATGGTGCCCTTGGTTTGAGAAAACTCGATTCCCAAACAGCATTTGGCAAAACCGAGATCCCTTAGTTCGAATTCGGTTGACAGCGATTTTCCTAACTCGGTGATTTTTTCGTTTTAACGTGATGCTAAGAGAAAATCGTCCACGTATACGGCAATCAAGATTATGTCCTCCCCCGAACCCATTTTGAACAGGCATGGATCGGATACGATGGGAGTTGCTCCATATTTCCGTAGAATTTTGTCGATAAAATGAGAGCATGTCACGAGCTTTGTTTTTAATTTTGCTATTAGCTTCGGATTGGATTATGTTCTCTAATTCCCCCGTTCAGGTATGCTGATGCGACGTCGAATTGGCGCAACTTCATATTGTAACGAGCTGCCAGAGAGCTTAAGAAACGAATTGAGCTAATTCTTGCTACTGGAACAAATGTTTCGGTAAAGTTTATACCAAGTTTCTGATTGAATCCTTGTGCTACCAATCGTGATTTTCGTTTTATAAGGTTGCCGTCAGGATCAAATTTGTTGTGCAATATCATACGAGATCCTATAACTTGACCCTGGGTCTTCCTCTTCGAGTTTGCGATTCCACTCAATGTCCACGAATTGTCGATCCTTTCTCGAATTATCGCAATTTAAATCTTTTCGCCATTCCGCCCGTTCCTTGTTTTTACAGATAAACATGGCGTCCGAGTTTTTGCTGCGTGCACCGTTTCTACGCGCGTCGCTTTCTTCTACAATTTTTGCACGGAGAGCCTCAGGTGTTGGTAAATCGTCCCGAGATTCAATTGCACACCTTAAGTTCTCGAAGCTCACGTGAAGACTGTAGAACAGCATGATAGCCAATTGATCCTTATTTAGTTCCACATTCATGTCCTCGAGCTTGTCGACCGTGTCGAAAAAATCGTTTAAATGGTCACGCACTTCACTATTCTCGGCCATTTTGTGCAAGGTACTCTTTAAGAGAGTCGTTTTTCGCACCGGACCTTGGCTTTGGTGAATTTGACTTAATCACAACCACACTTCATTAGAAATTTCAATGTTTTTTACTTGTTTTGGTTCATTTGGTGTCATCGATAATATTATTTCCAATCGAGCCTTTTGATCGTATTTGTCCCAAGCTTGCAATGCAGCCGCGTTTGCGTTCCGTGGTTCTGCCTCAGCAAGTGGGAAAACAGTCGCGACGTATTTGCGATTTTGTAGATGTCGCATCGAACAATATAAAAATGGGTGACTTGCGCTGAATTCAAAAAGGGTTAAATTTTTTTGGATTCTAGCAAAAGACATAAAAGAAAGTTAATTTCAAATTAAATGTAGAGAAACGATTGTTTAAAATTTCAAAATTTAAAAGAAGAGATAAAATAGTATATTTCTTAACGAGTGCGAGCAGTTGCCAATTTTTTAATGAGGACTTTTTTCCAGAAAAAGTGCTCGTTCAAAAATTGGCAACTGCTCACACTAGTTACGAACAATATTTTTCATAACAAGGTACAAAAAAAGTAGCCTTTTTAGCACCGCGTTATGAAAAATTATTTTATAAATATTTTTTTAGATAATAATGATTTTTTAATCATCTTACTGAAACGCAATCTTCAATGTAAGCATTTAATGTCGGGTTATCATTCAAAAATTTTTCCATAATTTCTAATACGAATATTAAAGCTGCTGATTCGGAATTTTCGATCTCAACGATTCCTCGAAATAATTTTTCAAATTCGTCGTTCTTTTCCAAAGTTTGAATCGTTTTTGGATTTTCGGCTGACTTCGGGTAACGTTTGTTTTTCATCATTGACTTGACTGACTTAAATGGAATCAATTTTTTTATTTCTTCAGACTGCCTGTATTAAAAAAAAATTATTAGTCCGACTTTGCGCCGACTCTTGTGGTGTTAACCACGGTTGGACGTCGGCAGCCACATCTCGGCAGACATTAATGGCTCGCGGGGATCGATACCTGAACCTTATGCACCACAGCCTAACACTCTGACCACTCTGTTACTCTGACGTGAAGTCGAGGAAGCAAAAGGGTTCTTATAAGCTACACTACACAAGCCGATACTGTGCCATTATTGAGCCGGGCTACGTCCCTATATTGGCAATTTTAATTTGACATCATAGATACAGAATGTTAAACATTAATGTGCTATTCCTGGGCCAAATTACGCCCCAATTCTGGCAATTATAATTTTCCTTCAAGAATACAAAATTTTTGTCATTAAAGTGCCATTAATGGTCCGATCTTCGTCAGATCACTGGCAATTGAATTTTGACATTAAAGATTGATTAACTTTGCCAATATTGTGCCGTTATTGAGCCAAGCTACGATCCAATTCTATCAATAACAATTTTCAATAAAATTGAATTTTTTAAAATTTCAATATGCAAATTCATGCTATGTTTTTAATATTTAATTATTATCTAAAAATTTAACTAGAATCCATTTTGAAATCAATTTTCAATAGAAAATTCTACGCAAATTCAATTATATTAATACAAAAATAAATAATTTATTGAATAACTAAATGTTTCTTAAAATTTAATTATGAGAATTAAATTTTAAAAATAACATTCATTTATTCAATAAATTTTCTTAATTGTTTTTTAAAATATTCTCAATTTTCGTAAGGAAATAATTTGGCATCATTACTATTTCTTAATTACAATTGCTTTAAGAAAAATTCAAAGATTTTTAAGAATAAAGAAAAAAAATGTTTATAAATTCTATTTGTCAATTAGAAAATTTAATTGAAAATGAATCTAAAATTTTTTGATTTTTTAGAAAATAAAGGAAAAGATTTTATTGAATAAAATGTTCTGTCACATTTATTTACAAATTTAATTGTAAAATTATTTGAAAAAATCAATAACTTCTTTTTTTTAAATTTATTCTTCAAAATTGCCAGTTGAAAATATGGAAAATTCAAATTTTCAAATATTTTAATTTGAATCCTTTTCAAAATTATTTAATTATAAAAATAAATAATTTATTGAATAACTGAATGTTTCTTAAAATTAAATTCTCATAAAAAAATTTTATGAAATTAAAATGCCATTAATGTACCTTTAATGCGCCAATATTCATCACATCACTAGCAATTGAGTTTTGCCATTAAAGATTCATCAACTTTGACAATAACGTGCCGATATTAGGCCAAACTACGACCCAATACTGGCAATTATAATTTGCCATCAAAGATACAAAATGTTTGCCAATAAAGTGACACTAATTTACCATTAATGGGCCGATCTTCGTCACATCACTAGCAATTAAATTTTTCCATCACAGATTTATCAACTTTGCCAATAATGTGCCGTTATTGGGCCAAGCTACGCCCCAATACTGGCAATTATAATTTACCACCAAAGATTGAAAATGCTTGCCATTAATGAGCCATTACTGGACCGATGGTCGACACATTACTGGCAATTGCCTTTTGCCATTGATTGATCAGCTTTGTCGTGAATGTGCCATTATAGGTCCGAGAACTGGCTCAGTCTTAAAAATTTCGAAAAACCGGCCATCAATGGCCCAGCAATGGAACGTTTTGAACATCAAGTAATGGCCCAGTAACTACTGCCAATTCTCGGCAGACATTACTGTACCAATGATGGTCCGTTTTTGCAGCCTTTACATTTCGCACTTGGGTCGCTTTATTTTGTCCCTTTTTAACCTCTTTGTGATAAAATTAACGCTTAAAAAATATTTGATTATCTACATTAATTTATCGATTTCAAACTATATTTGACAACTGTCATTCCTTAACAACTAATAAATAATCACTAAGCAAAATAACAGAATAAACGAAAGGGTGATAATATACTTAATAAGATAGCTCTTTTTCATTGATAAATCGACGTCTTCCTTTGATATGAACTTGTTTTAATTGTCAAAATAATAAAATCGTTTTGGAGCTCAGTTCAATATGATCACATTTCAATTGTCAATTAATATAATTGGCGGAAAGAATATGACGCGCTATAAATTTCCGTGAATAGGGAGAAAGCTAGCCTCGCGAAACGGAAATGACCACGCTTAACCGGAAGAGAATAAGGGCGAATATTATTATAGAAAATTCTAGAGAGTCCTAGAAGATTCGATAGCGTCTCCAAAAGGGTATATAAACAGAGAAATCGAAGGTCTCGCTCTCTTTTTCGACTACTCTATTCACAAAGGTACGTGAGTATAAACTCTAACTCCATACTTGTGACACCCAGGAATTCGTTGTTTTACAACATACTACCTGGTGTTCTAAGTATTAATTACAATATTTATACATTACTTAAACAAATACACTGACATTGTTATAATATTGTAGAACGCAGGAATTTGTTGTTTTACATTTTACTACCTAAACTTTACAATATTTAACATACATTTACGCACACATTTACAAATCGTAAAAATTACTCAGGAATTTGTTGTTTTGCAACTTACTACCTGCACGGAGAGAAATGTGTTATGAATAATGCTAGAGACATGTTGATTCGCTTTTTACATAGACGTCTGTACCTAATTTTGCAAAGGCCGGTGCTAACTTTGCACAGCTTGTTGCCCACTTGTGCTACAGTTGCTCAAATCCATGAAAAATCAGCATGGACTTCTGAAAAATTAAGCATGGTGGTGTGTATGGCCTGCTAGTACGGCCTGCTCGTGCGCTAAGAGCAACAGATTTTTCTCTGTGTGGTAATCAAACAAAAAATATCTACAAAGTCAAGCCCTGGTAGAAGTGTTTGGGAAATTTACCATGAAATTGGTTTTACTACCTCATAATCTGAAACCTTAAGGGGTAGCAAAAGCAAATCGTAAGTTTATTGCATATTCTTATGAGCTGAGTTCATATAGTAATAGGCTATAACGGTGTGGCAGTTTGAAAGATTCAATAAATATTGATCCCAGACCACCAAATTATTATTTATAATAGGTAATAATTAATTCATTTGAATTAATTATTTAATTAAATTTTCAGAGAAATAAATAGATTTCACAACATAAAGAAAAGTAATATTGATCACTTTTCGATATTACATAATTTATAATATTTAAAATACATCAAAAAATGCAAAATTTATATTATTGAAGAATATTTATTTGAGTAGAAAATAATTAATTTAGGGAATAGGGAAACTTGACCTTTTGTAGGCAGGATTTATAAAATTTTAGTATTTATTAAATTTTTGTTTGTAGATTTGTCAAATTGGAAAAATTTACATATTGCGATTATTGATATTATTGAGTAAAGGAAGAATACTTTCAAAAGTGAATGAACTTTATTACTTATTTTGTTTTATTTTGTTCATACTAAGTTAATTCATATAGATTATAGCAACCGAACTTACAAAATTATTTATTTATAAAAACTATACCATAAGAAAAAATTTCTTTTTAGTTAAAAAAATTGTGTTAATTTAATTTTAGTTTCTTTATTTATATTTTATCCTATGAAAGAAAGATAACAAAATTATCTTATTCAGTAGTGGATAATTTAGAAAGAATAAAAAGCTGAATTACCGAATAATTATTGAAGCAAATTCCTCTAATTTGGTTACAACCCTGGCAAAAGTGATTTACCAAATGTCTCCCCACGTGGGTATACATTTGGGAAACATTTGGTAAACGGCTTTATAAGTCTGTTAATAGACAGAAAATTATTGGAAATTGAAAAGGAACAATCAGGATGAAATTGATATATTTTTAGGATAAATTAACGTTAAATTAATGAGAAATTAATGTTTAACTTAGGAAATGTCAGTTTTAGTGTAGGATGTACACTGTAAAAAATTTTTGGGGTGATTTTACCAAAAATGTTTTGGAAGTAATTTTCACCAAGAATTTGTGGGTAAAAATACATAAAGTTTTTGGTAATTTTACCCAAAACTTTTGGAAAAAATTCCTACAAATTTTTAGGTAAAGATATACAAAATTTTTAGTGATTTTACCCAAACATTTTGGAAGAAATACCTAAAACTTATTGGGTAAAAATACAAACTTTTTGGTCTCTTTTACTAAGGTTTTAGAAAAAATACCCAAAATTTTTTAGGTAAAATTACACAAATTTTTGTACTTTTGCTCAAATTTATGTGTAAAAATACACATGAAATTTTAGGAAAAATATACAAATAATAATAATAAAAAATAATTATAAATTATTATTATTATATTTTAATAATTTATTTAAAATAAGTAAATTTGTGATAATTTTATCTAATCATTTTGAGAAAATACTTAAATGATGAAGTGGAATTATTAATTTTTCATTCACAATTTTTAAAAAATTGGATAATAACATTTTTAACAATAATTGTGGATTATAGAGATTCATTTTATTTTTTAAAATATGTTTTAGTACAAAATATTTTTTCACTTATTAGAATAAACAGTTATGAAAAACAATAATAAAATAGTGGGGTTATTGTATTAGATTAATCATAATCAACACTTATCATTAAACCACTTATAACAAGAAATTAACAAAATAGTCGATATTCCTGATAATGCACACTAGCAGATTAATTAATTAAAAAATTCATTATTGTTCACCATTCATAAAATACAACACCACACATATATTTAATTTAAATTAAAAACCACATTTTTTATTAAAAACACTGTAAAAACGGCAAAATCTTTACGCGCGGACTTAACTTCTCTAGCAAATGCTGCAGAGCAACTGACGCCAAACGGACCATTTGACAAAAATTTCTAAGAAATTACAGAAAACTTCCAAATCTTTCCTTCATTTCTTTTATTTGAAAAATTTCACAAACATTTCGTCTAAATCAAACTAATAAAAAAACTGATATTTGAAAAGTCATAAAATAGGATCTTTTGACAGACGAAACCCTTAGCTGGACACTTTCAGACGAACCAGATGTGACAACATTTCAAAGGAAAAAATATTTTACACAACTATTATTCGATATTAAAGCATAAGTAAAAGGAAATTCTTAACTATATATGGTAATAATACACAATTTGTATAATTGTATAAAAATATTAAAAGTTTGAGCTAATAATATAAATTACTTAAAAAAATTTTTAATTTACAAAGAAATTACCCAAACATCTTTGGGTAAAATGGCTTTATCCACAAAATTTGGAAATTTTTCCAAGAGTTTACACAAGCTTTGGGAAAATTTTCTAATTTAATTAGGTAATTTTTCATAATTTTGGTAAAATTACCAAAAGTTTTTAGTAAAATAATTTTACCCACAAAATTTGGAAATTTTTCATACATACATCATTTATTTTGGGGGTTGGAATTATATGTTTTATTTTTCAAATTTAATTTTTCTTCTCAATTTTGTTTAAATCTACCAACAAATAGAAAAATTGATTTTTAATTTAGGAGGAGTTTGTATATTTTTTTATTGGTCTAAAATATCTATTTCTTCTTTTGGGGGGTTGGAACTATGTATATGTTTTTTTTAATATAATTTGTTTTCCTATTTTGTGTAACTTGACCAACAAATTAAAAAATAGCTTTCTTTATAAAGGAGGAGTTTCAACTTTATTTTTATTAGTCTAAAACATCTATTATTTCTTTTGGGGGTTTAAATTATATGTTTTATTTTACAAAATTAACTTTTTTCCCCCATTTTGCTTAAATCTACCAACAAATAAAAAAAATTGATTTTAAAAGTAGGAGGAGTATGTTTATTTTTTATTGGTATAAAATATCCTTTATTTCTTTTGAGGGTTGAAATTATGTTTTATTTTTTAAACATAAATTTTTTTCTCCATTTTGTGTATTTAAACCAACAAAAAAAAACAGTTTTCTTAATGAAGGAGGAGTTTTAACTTTATTTTCATTGGTCTAAAATATCCATTTTTTCTTTTGGGGGTTGAAATTATATGTTTTATTTTTCCAATTTAACTTTTTTTCTTAATTTTGTTTAAATCTACCAACAAATAGAAAAATTGATTTTAAATGTAGGAGGAGATTAAACTTTATTTTTATTGGTCTAAAACATCCTTTATTTCTGTTGATGCTGAGTACACAATAGGTTATAAATTTAAGTGGCTAGTGTGGCGAGTGGCGTGGACCGTGGAGTGTACGATGGTGGGGGCAGTGGTGCCAACTGATTTGTATTTTTTCAAATGTTTCAAATTTCGATAATCGTAACCTCAACTTTATATTTTTTGATATTTTGAACAAAAAATATATTGAAACTTTTTCTAGCTCATTTTTTAAAATTACGATTTAATTTGTGAAGAAATCTTGGATGTTATTAAATAGTAAGTAATTAAGAAAGTAGTAAAAGTAAGTAATTAATTTTGATAATAAAGAAATTAAAATGTAACTGTAAAATTGATTTTATATATTTTTTTAGACCGAAAATTTCTTAGACTCCTTCTAAAACTTTAATATAGTTTTAAAAAATGGACATTTTCGTTTTTATGATCGGGTTGATGGTACAGTGGGCAAATTTACTCCAAAAGGTGTTACTTCTTTGTCGATTAAAAGATGGATTTCGATTTAGACGTTGGTGGGTCAAGAGTCATTTGGAAAGAGAAATGAGAGAAATGTTTGGGGCGTACAATTTTCTGTTTTTAGATTTTATGGAAAATGATCACGAGGAATTTTATAGAATGACTCCGAACGATTTTGAGGAACTCCACAATCTCGTTGGGCCAAGACTTCAAAAATACAGCCGCAGAGAACCACTTCCAACTAGATTTCGCTTGGCGCTCACTTTAAAGTAAGTTTTTCAACATAATTATAGATATGGGAAAATTTCTAAAGTGTATACGTTCAACAAATAAAATGAAAAAATTACTTTTTAAAATTTTGTTTAATTAAAGTCTTACTAACTTAGATACAAACTAATCCATTAATGAGCTTACTAACTAAATGACTAACTAACTTAGAAATTAAGTAAATAACTTACAAAGTATTACATGCAATTCGTGGAGAACAGCGATTTTCGTTTTCTTGATTTGTGCTCTCTTTGCGCTTGAACATTAAACTTCAAGTTCGCGAAAAATAGCCGTTGTTCTCCACTCATTTCACAATACTATTTTTATTTTTGAGAAGTATACACCTCTATTATTTATAATTGATAATTTTGCTCTGTGTCTACAGTTATTTTGCGAACGGCGATAGTGCGCAAACCACAAGCTATCTTTTCCATGTAGGCCGATCATCTGTCTACGAAATCGTGGCGGAAGTGGCAAAAATTATCTGGGAGGAATTGTCTCCCTGGTATCTACGGCCAAGAACTAAATGGGAGTGGAAGATTATTTCTGCTGGCTTTCGAATTAAATGGTTTTTTCCCAATATTATTGGTGCTTTAGATGGCAAG
The DNA here is from genome assembly GCA_032873175.1 of Leptopilina drosophilae. NCBI lineage: Eukaryota > Metazoa > Arthropoda > Insecta > Hymenoptera > Figitidae > Leptopilina > Leptopilina drosophilae. The sequence goes on from CM065483.1 coordinate 25,895,936, forward strand.
GAATTCGAGATCAGACAACCACCACATTCAGGAAGTTTATTCTACAATTACAAGAAATTTTATAGTTTCAAAATGCTGGCTATGTGCGATGCTTTTTGCCGTTTTACATGGGTCGATGTTGGTAAGTACGGTAAATATATCTGGAATATATTTATTTAATATTGTACACTCAAACAATATATTATCACAAAAAAAAACATTTTTTTAATTTGCGTAAATAATCACAAGAATTTTTTATTGTTTACTTTATATTTTAGGCTACCTAAGTGACCGTTTGGCATTTATGAAAACAAAGTTTTATAGAGATCTGGTAAGAGGAGAAGTTGATTTACCTCCTAATTGTGATTTGCTCATTTTTTTAAATTACGATATAATTTGTAAAGAAATCTTGGATATTATTTTAGCGTTATTTAACTTTTTCAAAAGTAAGTAATTAATTTTAATAACATGATTTGAAACTTTTAAAAATTTAACAATTTTGTATTGTTTTATATTTTTTATATAGTACAAGCAGGGTGTCGATTGTAACGATAAAAAAGATGTTTTTTCTGTCTTTGAAAGAAAATTTGAAACACTTCAAAGAGATATTTTATTTCAATTTTCGTAAATTATTCAACAAGTAAGTTATTCAACAACAATTCAACTATGAAAATTATATTTTTTCATTCATTCGAATTTAAGTTTCCCGCTGTTGCCTTTTCTCTTTAATCATATTTCTTATTCTATAAAAACATATTGCTTTGTTTTCCTTTTTAATGTTATTGAACATTTCTTGCAGGCAAATGAAAAAGTCATTTTCTTCATCACACCTGCGAAGACGATCTTCAATCTAACAGAGCTTTGGAGTATTTTCAGATTCTGCAAAAGAAATTATATTTTATTACCGGATTTTAAACTAATAAAAATAATAAGTCGGAATACCTTCTTCTGATTCGATAATCGATTGAACATGGCTACTATCATCATTGGCATTTTCAACATCTCCAGAATTAGAATAATCAGGATTATAATATAATTGATTACTGAAATTGTTACACTCATTATCATCATCACTGTCCCCTTGATTCCGCTTATGTGAACTACATTTTGTTCTGTAAATACAGAAAACCAGAATTTTAATTAATTATTATTTAAAAATTAAACAGAGTGTCTTCTAATAGGGAAATCCATGAAAAAGCCGGGAATTTAATTTTAAAAAAAACAAAAAGAAAAAAAGGGAATCAAAAATTTTATGCTAAACTGGGAATTCTTTCACCAAATTCAAAAAAGTTTTATTATTTTAATTTTTTTTAATCGCTATTTATTTAAATTTTTATAGATATTTCTATACTATTTTCCAAATTTGAATTAATAAAAATAATTAATTTGATATTAAAAAATCAGTCACTGATTGAAATAAAGTATGTCAATAAATTTTTTAACAAATATCGAATTAATAGAAATTTTGTTAAATTCAATTAAAGTTTTTTTTGAAAATTCTAAAAATAAAATTGAATTTTATAAATAAATAATTAAAAACTTTTTTAATGAAATTTCTTTACATTTTATTGAAAATAATTGAATTCATTTATAAAGAAAATTTAAATTTTTCTAAAATAATCAAGGGAAGTTAGTGACCGCATTTATAATTATATTTTTAAAGTATAAAGCCCCTTTTGAAGTTTTAAATTATAATTATTAAATTTTTATAATTTCAATTTCTGAATGTTCAAATAAATTATATTTATCTATTTCTTGAGCAAATGAAATGTTTATTACAAGTAAATAATTAATTAGTACTGCTTATCATTTTCAAACATTTTAATAAAATTCTTTGTTTAATTCAATTATTTTTCAGATATTCAATTAAAATTATAAAAAAGCTTTATTTTTAAAAAAATTAAAGAAACTCGTCAAAAGAATTATTCAAATATTTATAAAGACTGTACTAAAATTTTTTGAAGCCATTTGTAAAATTTATTTATTTTCGAAATTAAATAAGTTTAAAGTTGATGATAAAAAAAACAGGAAAAATTATGACAAAGCCGGAAAAAGAATGGAATTTTGTTAAACGAAAATAATAGACACCCTGAATTAAATAAACGAAAACTATGTGATCTTTAATATGAATTAATGACGTAAGAAATTATACATACTCCTGATATTCAGAAGAACCTTCCAAAAAATCCATAGCTTTATAATAAACAAATGGAGCATAATCATCTGGGGTCGCTGATCCTGAAGGAGTATATGTTTTGTTTCTCTCTCGTTTTTTAACTTTGGGTATTATAAATTTTTAATTTTCTTTTTTCAAAACATACCTGTAAATAATAAGAAGGTTTTGCAAAAAGTTTCAGAGTGGGCCTGACAAGTTTGATGGGTTAAAAAAGATAATTAAGCTGCCCGTGCAGGTCGCACGCCTGTGGCGCAATATGATTTTTTTACAATTTACTATTAAAAATTGTCTAGAGCCTGCAAATTTAATAATAATCAAAATCCGATAAAATTTGTAGGGTCTAGACAATTTTTAATAGTAAATTGTAAAAAAAATCATATTGCGCCGCAGGCGTGCGACCTGCACGGGCAGCTTAATTATCTTTTTTAACCCATTAAACTTGTCAGGCCCACTCTGAAACTGTTTGCAAAACCTTCTTATCTTTTACAGATATGTTTTGAAAAAAGAAAATTAAAAATTTATCATACCCAAAGTTAAAAAAAATTAATTTGTTTATATATTTTTTTATTTTTTTAATAAAAAATGAAAAAAAAAATTTTTGTTTTCATTTCCTAAAAGTCGAAAGAGAACTAAAACTTTCGTTCTTTGACAACTTTTTTCTAAACTCAATATTTTCGGAGTTAAAAGCTACTGAATAGAGGTCTACGGTTAAAAGTGCAAAATTTCGAAAATTCATTACTCGAAAATTTTTACAATTAAACAAAAATAAAAAAATACGTATCTGTTTTTTTTCGATACAGAATAGAAAAAAAATATTTTTGGCCGATTTCAAGAGGTCGACTAAAATCTCACGTGGAATCGCCCATATAGAACGTCAAATTTGGTCAATTTTTGACCGAGTTATAACCATTTCAAAAAAACATTTTTGTAAAAAACGTGATTTTTCAAAAACCTGTATCTCTTAAACAACTTGATGAAAAAATTTGAAAAAAATCATGGTAGCTTATTTCAATGAGCATTAAAAGAAAAAAAATATTTGAAAAAAATCTGAGATGCAAAAGTCAAATACTGTCCGATTTCGCGTGGAACGCCCCATAAACATATGAGGTATGGTATCTACATTCATTTTTTTACAAACAAAAGCTTTTTTGAATCGTATACGTTTTGAATTTTTACGAGAATGTTTTTAATTTGGCACTATCTACAACCAATTTCGTTCGTTAGGTCTTAAACTGTCTTCAATTCCAAAAGTTGAGAAAAAGTGTGTCGAAAAAATATAAAATGAATCTTGATTTAAATATTGAGTTAATTAAAATTGTGCGGCAAAATAATCGATGGGTTTCCGACCCAAAATATCGAGCAAGTATAATGTGAGAATTTTAAAAAAAGAGAATTGGGCAAAAATTAATGCGGATTTGGCAGAAATGGGATTCAAAGAGCCAGGTAACGAAGTTTGAATTTTATATAAATATTTATATATTTAATAAAGAAGTCAATGTAAATAAAATACGTAAATAAATCATACAAGAAATAATTGAACCTTTTGTAATAAATTATTAATATATTTCTTCAGATGCAAAAAAGGAGTGGGGAAATTTGAGACGAAATTTTACCAATTACGATAGGAAGGGTAAAACTGGATATAAATATTATAATGAGCTGACATTTCTTAAGCCATTTATTCGTCATAAGAGGTTGTTTTATTTTAACATGTGTAGAAAAATAATAATTAAATTAATAATTTTTTATTTTAATAAAATTCGTAATCCGGTAATCTGTTCGCAGTTTAAAGTCAGTTGTTATTTACTTTTTTGTTTCCTATCTTTTTAAATAATTTTCTTTTACAATATTTTTAATTTCAATTAAAATTAATATACATATTGAAAATCATTTAATTCTTGAAAAAAATTTGAAAATAATTGACTTCCTTCAGAAAATTTTACTATTCATGAAAATAATTCAATTCTCGCGAAGAATTATAGAAAAATAAAATTTTTGAAAACACTAATTAAATTTTTTTAAATAATTATTTTCAATTCTTTTTCGAATAATTGAGTTCCTTTAATACTTTCAATCGGAAATTTTGAAAGTAATTAAAATTAATTAATAATTTGTTTATGTTTCTAAAATAATTCAAGTTTTTTTTAAATAATATAATTTATTCAAGGAATTTTATAACAATATACAAAACAATTAAAGTAACTGAATTCTTACAAAAAGTTTCTTAAATTTATTGACTATAATCGATTTTCTTAATAATTTTCATAAATAATATTACTATTAAACTTTTGTTAAAATTATTAATTGAAAATTAAATTCTTTTATATAATTTTATTAGAATGTTTCTAAATAATGAAATTTTTTTGAAGGATTTTTTATAAAATTTTAGAAAATAATTTAATTTTTGAAATATTTTATAACGAATTAAGAAAAAACATTAAATTCTTTCGGGAAATTTTTTTTAAGTAATTAAATTTTAGCAAAGATTTTGCTTTTTAAAAAAATAATTGAATTTATGCGAAAAATTTTATTATTTATAAAAGTAATTGAATTCTTACAAAGAATTTTGCTATTTATGAAAGTAATTGAATTCTTGGGCAAAAAATTTTATTAAAAATTTTGAAATTAATAAGCAAGAATAATTAATTAGTAAATTAGTTAATAACTGGATTTTTTGAAACTTTGAATCTGAAGTTTTTAAAAAATTCATATTTGAAAATAAAGAATTTTTTTATTTGCATAATAATAATAAATTGAATACCACATTTTGCGCATATCATTTGCTAGTTAAATTAATAATTACCCAGATCGTTTTTTTACTTTAGCAATTTTACCTACCTATTAATTTATAAATTAATGGAATTACAAGAGATTTTTTCAATTTTAGCGACGACAGCTTACAAAATCTAAGTCAACCGTTGCAAAGCGATCATGATGAAACGCGACCACACGGAGAGAAAAATCTAGCTTAAATAGTATAACACAACCTATAGTAATTTCGCATGAACTATAGTCACGCTTCAAACGCATGAATTCATACCCAAAAAGCGTGGACCCATGGTTTTTGGGTATGAATTCATGCATTTGAAGCGTGACTATAGTCCATGAGAAATTACTATAGGTGGTGTTATACTATTAAAGCTGGATTTTTCTCTCCGTGCAGATACATCTAACAAAAATGTGATACAAAAGTTTGGAGGTTTGTAAAATATAATTATATCAGGTTTTTTCGTTTATATTACACAAAAAAATATTCTTGTTTTAAGAGGATTCCTCTTATTTGAATGTATATTTTTCTCTAGAATACACGGAGAGACTTTTAGTTACAAAAATTACTTTATTGTATTTCGATATTTCTAATAAAACGTAAGAATTTAGGGATAATCGAGGTACGATGATGATAGTTCTTATTATAATAATAAGTAGTGTTATTTTTTTATCTACTATTGTAATTTTTAGGGAACAGAAGTTAGTATAAAAGTTTAGAAAGAATATCATTTGATGTTAAGACAATTGCAAATACGAGAATATGGAACATATTTATAATACATTCTGATATTTTTATTTGTAAACCCACTATTTTGAAAACTATTAAATGTAAAAAAATTTTAGATACTGTATTATTTTTAATATTAACATGCTCTGAAATGGTAAGCAGTTTGAATTTTTACAAAATTTTATTAGAATATTTTCACGAAGGTTTCCGAACAGTTCCGTCCACAACCGAAGACAGTTAATGTTAGGCGAACACTCAGCAAACAACCGAGCGTCATCATCGTCTTGAAAGTATTTTGTTAAAAACGTTTCAAAAGTTATTAGTGATTAAACAATTGAATTGTGTAATAATATTATGATAAATCATATATTTATTTATATACATATGTATTATATATATAAGTATACACGTGCCTAGTAACGCATTTTGTATACCCTTAATCACCTAATCTTCACTTTTAGTATAAAGCTTTAGAAAAGATTCAAAAAACTTTAAGACTTATTACCAAAAGTGACGTTGACTATGTCTTTTCATAATCTTTATTAGAATTCTTCTAACTATACCTCGATTATCCCTAAATTCTTACGTTTTATTAGAAATATCAAAATACGATAAAATAATTTTTCTAACTAAAAGTCTCTCCGTGTAGGGCTCAAAAATAATCCTCTAATTTTAAAAGGATTATTCTCCACTGAATATTCTGTTTAAAACTTTCTGGATTATTTTGTAATTTAACGGTAAAATATTTTAAATAAATTCCTAAAACTATTAAAATAATTTATTTCTAATAAAGAATTAGTTTTTATATAATACTTAATAGTAATTGATAAACTAACAGAAAGAAGTAACATAAATTAACATTTCTTTTCTCCTTAAAGATTCAACTGACTGCTTGGAAGTAGATGAAGCGAATTTTGAGGACAGATCATCAGTAACGTTAATAAACCCTTCAGGAGAAGAAATTGGAGATGAAATTGGAGAAATTTTACTTCCTGCGAAAGTACCATTGCCATCAACGAGTACATCATCTCATCACTTCTCAGTATTTCGACAATCAACATCAGCATCGCAGAATTTTTTCGTTGAAGCCCCATCTTCACGACTTTTCTCTTATTTGACTTCTCCCCCGTCATATATTTTCCGCGGTACAGCGCAATTATCATCATCAGATCCAAATACTTTTGTTCAAACGTCAACTTCTGCAATACCGCCAATTGTACAAAACGAATATTCGAATTCAAGATTTTCCTCAAGCCAATTTTCTTCGAAACAAACCTATTCTATCCTCGGTTCATCACCATTGTCTTCAGCTGCTCCTGGTACTTCAGAAATTTCATCAACCATTACTGCAAATCCTCCGAAAGAATTCAACGAACCCCCTTATTTACGACTATTTTCTATCAAATCCTATTTATCGTCATCGCAATCAAAAAATATTTTCATCGATTCGACACCAACGTCGTCAGCTTCTACCGGTTCTTTTCTCCAAACATCGACAACAATACAAAGTTCTCCAACAATTAAGAACACCATATTTTCTACAAGTACTCAAAATTTACCACCCTCATCGACTGTATCACAAAAAAGAGCCTCGCCTTCACTATTTAAAAGAAGGACCGCTTGTTTTTTACAAAATGCCAACTTTATTAGACTTAGAAAAAGAAAGAAATGAAATGTCACAAAATACAATTTTTGAAGAACATCATACTGGACGAACTGAAAATCAAGAAGGGACAAACCTGAAATATAATAATTTTTCGAATCATAAACAATATTCATTCAGATCAGAAGAACTAAATTTTCCAGTTGCGTCGATTTTGCCACAAAAAAAGATAATTTTTCGAAAGTACCGGATGATTTCGACAAAGTACTCCTTTCTTCAAACGTACAGGAAAAAGGAAACGAAGCGTCAAGTCACAAAGGTTTCGATAAATTAAAATTCCCATCAGGAGAACTAAATTCGCTATCAGCACCGTTCGTATCGCAAATGAAAGATAACCTTTAGAAAATATCAAAAGGACAGCATTTTTATCATAAAATAAATGATTCATCAAATACAAAAAGAGATAAATACGAAACGTGAGGTAAGAAAATTTTTAATGGAGAATATTTGTCAAATTCGAAAAGTTATCAAAATGGAGTAAAGAGACTGACGTCCCATTCAAAAACATTCCTGCAAAGAAACAATATTTAGCAAATGTCGACGACAGAACTTCTCGAAAAAAAGGTTCTGTCGTTTCTCGTTTAGATAATTTTGCCGAGAAAAAAAGGTCCAAATTGATAAGTTCGAGAAAGTGCAAAATGAAGTAATAGATTTTTGTAAAGATGCCCGATTGACGAATGCAGAATTCATAAAACTGGCAAAATTAAAATCAAGAAAGGTCGAAGAAGGATTATCAATGTCGAAATATTCAAACTTGATAAGACCAAAAGCGTCCACTGATGGCTTTCTGAATATTTTGAGGGAAGAGTGGAACACTCTAAATCAAGTAGAATAAAATGAAATTTTTGACGATATTTTGTTACTCCTTGAAGATTTTCGGAAGCGCGATATGAACTAGAGTAAACATTAACAATTCTTTCTTTTTAGCACTAACATTGAAAAACGTAGGTTAAATTTATTTAATTTATAATATATTGTATAAGATTTAATTTTGTTTATTTAAATTTATAATAAATAACTGATAAAATTATTCCATAAATAATTAATAATAAGAAATAATAATTTATTATTCATTTGTGATTTTGTATTTATTAGAAAGTTTCTAAGCGAATAAAACGTATTTAAGTGTGCACTATAACCACCGTCGTAATTTTATTTCTCGAACCAGTAGTTTGTGTGCTTCCAAAACAAGAAACATAAGTTGGACCTCGCTGCCGACAATCGAAGTATTCTTTGTTGTGAAAAATAATACCCATAATAAATTAAAAAGAAAAAATACATTTCAGTATGTTTAATCAATATTATTGATTAATTATAATTATGAATAAAAACAGGATTACTTTCAAAATACTTCTATATACTTATAGTGATCCAGCATCTGACATAAAATAGTAATAATTTGTCGTTGACGTGCAATGCCTTCAGGAATTAAGTCCTCATCTACAACTTCTTGATTCGCTTGATTATTACCTTCACAAAATTTGAAAAATAAATTATTATGAGTTAATTACATAAATTTATTTATTATATTTAATTAAATATGTAATATACATATTTAAAGAATTATAGGGAATATAAAAACTAACTGTAATCTCTATTCAACGATTTACAATGAAAATTTTATTATTTAATTTATTTTACCAGGATTGACTTCTTCAGTTCTCAGTGGAAATTCAATATTCTCTCCTCGTTGTAACCGTTGGGTTATGAGAAAATTGTGTAAGCAAACCGTCGCTAAAACTATATTAATTGAATGATTTAATTCGAATTCCAATACATTTCTCAAAATCCGCCAGGTACTCGTAAGGAATCCAAAAGCAGTCTCTATGGTGCTGCGCGCTTTTGACAATCTAATAAAAAATATTAATAACCTTTAAGATATAAAACTACACATTTAACAGTAAATTAATATCTAATAAAATCATAGTGGCAGGTGTCAACAAAACAATTTAAATCTTGATAAATTGAAAAATTTTAATTTTTGTGTAATTTTAAAAAAGTTGAATTTCAGTCGAAATTATATTAAAAAAACCTCATTTAGATTTCTATAAGAAGTTTCAAAGAAAATTTACAGAAGCACATTTTTATGAATTTATCAATATGGTTTGTTAGCAAGATTAATTTTAAATAAGAAAATACCTATAATTAAAGTTCCTCTGTTCATCATTAAGGCCATAACGACGAGCATATGGTGTCATAATGCATTGTGTTGCAAGAAAAATTTCGTCACCAATAATAAAATGAGGCATATTTATTCCCGTTCGCGGCAAATCACAATTAGGAGGTAAATCAACTTCTCCTCTTACCAGATCTCTATAAAACTTTGTTTTCATAAATGCCAAACGGTCACTTAGGTAGCCTAAAATATAAAGTAAACAATAAAAAATTCTTGTAATTATTTACGCAAATTAAAAAAAATGTTTTTTTTGTGATAATATATTGTTTGAGTGTACAACATTAAATAAATATATTCCAGATATATTTACCGTAATTACCAACATCGACCCATGTAAAACGGCAAAAAGCATCGCACATAGCCAGCATTTTGAAACTATAAAATTTCTTGTAATTGTAGAATAAACTTTCTGAATGTGGTGGTTGTCTGATCTCGAATTCCTTGCCATCTAAAGCACCAATAATATTAGGAAAAAACCATTTAATTCGAAAGCCAGCAGAAATAATCTTCCACTCCCATTTAGTTCTTGGCCGTAGATACCAGGGAGACAATTCCTCCCAGATAATTTTTGCCACTTCCGCCACGATTTCGTAGACAGATGATCGGCCTACATGGAAAAGATAGCTTGTGGTTTGCGCACTATCGCCGTTCAATTATCAATTATAAATAATAGAGGTGTATACTTCTCAAAAATAAAAATAGTATTGTGAAATGAGTGGAGAACAACGGCTATTTTTCGCGAACTTGAAGTTTAATGTTCAAGCGCAAAGAGAGCACAAATCAAGAGAACGAAAATCGCTGTTCTCCACGAATTGCATGTAATACTTTGTAAGTTATTTACTTAATTTCTAAGTTAGTTAGTCATTTAGTTAGTAAGCTCATTAATGGATTAGTTTGTATCTAAGTTAGTAAGACTTTAATTAAACAAAATTTTAAAAAGTAATTTTTTCATTTTATTTGTTGAACGTATACACTTTAGAAATTTTCCCATATCTATAATTATGTTGAAAAACTTACTTTAAAGTAAGCGCCAAGCGAAGTCTAGTTGGAAGTGGTTCTCTGCGGCTGTATTTTTGAAGTCTTGGCCCGACGAGATTGTGGAGTTCCTCAAAATCGTTCAGAGTCATTCTATAAAATTCCTCGTGATCATTTTCCATAAAATCTAAAAACAGAAAATTGTACGCCCCAAACATTTCTCTCATTTCTCTTTCCAAATGACTCTTGACCCACCAACGTCTAAATCGAAATCCATCTTTTAATCGACAAAGAAGTAACACCTTTTGGAGTAAATTTGCCCACTGTACCATCAACCCGATCATAAAAACGAAAATGTCCATTTTTTAAAACTATATTAAAGTTTTAGAAGGAGTCTAAGAAATTTTCGGTCTAAAAAAATATATAAAATCAATTTTACAGTTACATTTTAATTTCTTTATTATCAAAATTAATTACTTACTTTTACTACTTTCTTAATTACTTACTATTTAATAACATCCAAGATTTCTTCACAAATTAAATCGTAATTTTAAAAAATGAGCTAGAAAAAGTTTCAATATATTTTTTGTTCAAAATATCAAAAAATATAAAGTTGAGGTTACGATTATCGAAATTTGAAACATTTGAAAAAATACAAATCAGTTGGCACCACTGCCCCCACCATCGTACACTCCACGGTCCACGCCACTCGCCACACTAGCCACTTAAATTTATAACCTATTGTGTACTCAGCATCAACAGAAATAAATGATGTTTTAGACCAATAAAAATAAAGTTTAATCTCCTCCTACATTTAAAATCAATTTTTCTATTTGTTGGTAGATTTAAACAAAATTAAGAAAAAAAAGTTAAATTGGAAAAATAAAACATATAATTTCAACCCCCAAAAGAAAAAATGGATATTTTAGACCAATGAAAATAAAGTTAAAACTCCTCCTTCATTAAGAAAACTGTTTTTTTTTTGTTGGTTTAAATACACAAAATGGAGAAAAAAATTTATGTTTAAAAAATAAAACATAATTTCAACCCTCAAAAGAAATAAAGGATATTTTATACCAATAAAAAATAAACATACTCCTCCTACTTTTAAAATCAATTTTTTTTATTTGTTGGTAGATTTAAGCAAAATGGGGGAAAAAAGTTAATTTTGTAAAATAAAACATATAATTTAAACCCCCAAAAGAAATAATAGATGTTTTAGACTAATAAAAATAAAGTTGAAACTCCTCCTTTATAAAGAAAGCTATTTTTTAATTTGTTGGTCAAGTTACACAAAATAGGAAAACAAATTATATTAAAAAAAACATATACATAGTTCCAACCCCCCAAAAGAAGAAATAGATATTTTATACCAATAAAAAAATATACAAACTCCTCCTAAATTAAAAATCAATTTTTCTATTTGTTGGTAGATTTAAACAAAATTGAGAAGAAAAATTAAATTTGAAAAATAAAACATATAATTCCAACCCCCAAAATAAATGATGTATGTTTTAGACCAACAAAAAAAAATAGTTTTCTTAATGAAGGAGGAGTTTCAACTTTATTTTCATTGGTCTAAATTATCCATTTTTTCTTTTGGGGGGTTGGAACTATATATGTTTTTAAAAAAAATTTTTTCCATTTTGTGTAACTTGACCAACAAAAAAAAAATAGCTTTCTTAATGAAGGAGTTTAAACTTTATTTTTATTGGTCTAAAACATCCTTTATTTCTTTTGAGGGTTGAAATGATATGTTTTATTTTACAAAATTAACTTTTTTCCCCCATTTTGCTTAAATCTGCCAACTAATAGAAAAATTGATTTTAAAAGTAGGAGGAGTTTGTTTATTTTTTTATTGGTCAAAAATATCAATTATTTCTTTTGGGGGGTTGGAACTATATGTGTTTTTTTTTAAATATAAATTTTTTTCATTTTGTTGAACTTGGCCAACGAATAAAAAATAGTTTCCTTATGAAGGAGGAGTTTAAACTTTATTTTTATTGGTCTAAGACATCCATTATTTCTTTTGAGGGTTGAAATTATATGTTTATTTTTTAAAAATAATTTTTTTTTCATTTTGTGTATCTTAACCAACAAATAAAAAATAGCTTTCATTAAGAAGGAGCATGTAATATAAAGCCATGGACAAATGTCATCATCGCCATCTGTCACGCAAAATACGCGGCGACATATTGTTACGTCCGTAACTTCTTATTAATATACCTGATTTAACTGTATGTTTTCACGTATATGTTTATTTTCATATATTATATTTAATCGACAATACATACATCTATATATATATATATATATATATATATATATAAGATGAGACTTTTGTTTGTACATTGCTCATAACTTAAAATTTTACACATACTTATTCGTTTTGAGCATCGAGTATTCCATAAATGCCAATAAAAATTTCGTATATGTATGTATGTATGTGTGTATGTATGTATGTATGTATGTCCGTATGTCACAGAATCTTTGTTCGCGAATCACTTAAAAACGGTTCAATCGTTTAAAACCAAACTTGGCAGAATGTTTGACCTTAGGCCAATGAAGGTTTTTAAATTTACAGATTTGAAAAATATTAATTAGAACGGGAGATATTAAATTTTTTCAAAAAATTCAAAAATCAGATAAGGATAAGTCAATGAGCCTACTAAATGTTGTGAGAGAATAATTTATTTAAAAAACCAACAAGAAAGAAAAGTATTGACAAAAATACAATGAGTATAATTTTAAATTCTAAACCATACTTTTAAGAATAACGATTACTGGTGTTGAATGATGTGGTGATATTATCTGGTAATCCGATCTTAAATGGTGTTGAGGGGGCTAGTCGCCAAAGGGCCTCAAACAGTTGTTCTTAACGTTCGTGTATTAGTCCTCTTGTTTACACTAATGAGATAGTGTATTGTATTTTGGTAATATTTGCTTTCTTCCAGACGGACGTCGGCTCCTTAGCAAATTTCGATGCTTCGAAATTTGGAATGTGTTGTTTCAATATAAGATAGATAATTGAATTTATTTTCAAATTGATATTTTTGAAAATGGTAAAAATTGCTGAGGGGAAATAATTCTCTTTAACCGTAGTACGTTTCAAAGCAATACATTGAAAATAATTTTAAAGTTCACTTTTAGAGGAAACACTTTCAAAATAATACTTGGGGATAAACTGTTGATCACTTTTTAGATTATGCTTGGAGTTCACTCAAGGATAGTAGATTGATGGCTGATTGATTTCCAAAAAATTATTCTTTGCTCTAATCAGAAATGTTCTCCCTTTTTATATAAAAATTTCCTCATTAGACGAATGCTCGTAGCTACAAAATTCGTCTTGACCTTAATAGATTTCAGTGCACATGGCATCGCCTCGACCTTGCATAGAGTTGAAGTCGGAAGACATCGCTTCGACCTTGCATGGAGTTGAAGTCGCAACTTTGTCTTTGATCCTCAGGCGTGGCGTGTGTACATATTAATAATCTGTATCTTCGATCTTGAATTTCTCGTAATCGTTATTCTTTCGACACTCTTTTATAATACTATTCTTTTTTAGATTTGTAATAATAAACACATAATATAAATACAATATTCGTTAAAAAATACACTGAATATAATGCAATTTGAAAACATACAGAAAATAAGAATTAAAAGTACTGCATATCATATCATGATGAAATACATTATTTTAATAGAAGACTAGCTGTTGTACCCGTCTTCGACGGGTTTTAGTTTCTACAAATACATTTAATAGTGTGTCTACCAGTCTCGAAAAATAGGAAATAGTGGGAAATTTAATTTGACTGGAGAAACTATGATTAGCTACCATTAACTATTTCATTATAAAAATATTACTATTTTAAAACAGTAATTAAATTTTTATCATCAAATAATTAATTTTTTATTTATTAAAATGCAGAAAACAATGTTTGTCAATTATTTGTAGAAATTTAATTATAGTATTATAAGTTAATCCTAAATTTCGACCAGTTTTTGGAGTTATAGTAAAGTCAAATTCGAACTAATTGTATCATAATTTCTTAAATGTAAAATAAGACCTATATTGCAAGCTGAATTCATAATTTTTCCCGATTAAATAAATTTCCTGCATATTTCCCGTTTTTCACAGTTGGTAGAACCCCTGTTAAAAGTATTTGTTAAAACAAAAACCCGTCGAAGAGTATTTTCATAAAATATGTGAATTTTTGTAGCCATTTGTAGTTTTATTTATCGTTTATTCTTATCAAAAAAATGTATATTTGATGAGAAAATATACACCTGGAAAAATTTGGCCAAAGATGTGAAATACCGGATAGTTTGTTACACAAAAATAATTATAGACACTCTGTTTAACTTTTGCCTTTACAATGCGCAAAACATTCATAATAGTTAAACCTAGATTTAAAATAACAAAACTTTACTTTCTAAGTTTTTCCCCAGTAGCATAATGCAAGTAACGTTTCACAGGTATTCTTACATTTCTGTAGTATGAATTTTATCATAAAAAATCTCCATTGTCAATCTCCTTTAAAAATAATTTTAAAGCTATGAATTAATATTTTTCCACATTGTTTACCATTTATTGTTTACCATTTTTAATATTTTCGAAGTTTTGTAATTGAAAATTTTTTGATTAATTGGATAAACAAATTATTTTAAATTCTATTGTTTTGACGTCAAAAGTTTAAAAGATATATATTAAAAAACAAAAAAATTAAAAATTTTCCATTTTTTAAATGATTAGAAAAAATTGAATACCTCCATAACTATCATAACTAACATACCTATCATAACAGATTAATTTACTGCAATCTATCAAAATGTAAAAATATTTTGACATAAATAATGTCCTATAACCAAGATGTAAGGTATAAAAATGTTTTCAAAAAATTAAAAAAATCGAAATTTTTCGAATTTTATATTTTTTAATGAATTGCTTTTAAATGATCTATAATTCATTGTTACATGTTATTTGGTCAAATTTTGGCATAATTTTTCCAAAAATTGTCTCTTATAAATAGATAATTTTTTTAAAAATTTTCCGAAAACATTATTATACTTACATCTGAAATATGGAATAGTATTTTTTGCTAAATTATGTTAAAATGTGACTAAATAACATGTTATACTCAATCATAGATCGTTTAAAAGCAATACATTAAAAAATCTAAAATTTTTAAAATTTCGATTTTTTGAAGACATTTTTATCTTTACATCTTAGTTATAGGACACAATTTTTGAAAAAATTATGCTAAAATTTGACCAATTAACATGTAACAATCAATTATAGATCATTTAAACGCAATTCATTACAAAATATAAAATTAGGATATTTGCGATTTTTTTAATTTTTTAAAAATCATGTTTATATTTACATCTTAGTTATAGGACATTTTATTGACAAATGTATTATAGAATGTTACTAAATAACATGTTATACTCAATTATACAAAGTTTGAAAGCATTTTTTTAAAAAAGGTAAAATTTGAAAATTTCTGATTTTTGAATTTTTTGAAAAAATTTAATATCTCCCGTTCTAATTAATATTTTTCAAATCTGTAAATTTAAAAACCTTCATTGGCCTAAGGTCAAACATTCTGCCAAGTTTGGTTTTAAACGATTGAACCGTTTTTAAGTGATTCGCGAACAAAGATTCTGTGACATACGGACATACATACATACATACATACACACATACATACATACATATACGAAATTTTTATTGGCATTTATGTTTTTTATTTATTTTATTTATTTTTGTTTGTACATTGCTCATAACTTAAAATTTTACACATACTTATTCGTTTTGAGCATCGAGGATTCCATAAATGCCAATAAAAATTTCGTATATGTATGTATGTATGTATGTATGTATGTATGTATGTCCGTATGTCACAGAATCTTTGTTCGCGAATCACTTAAAAACGGTTCAATCGTTTAAAACCAAACTTGGCAGAATGTTTGACCTTAGGCCAATGAAGGTTTTTAAATTTACAGATTTGAAAAATATTAATTAGAACGGGAGATATTAAATTTTTTCAAAAAATTCAAAAATCAGAAATTTTCAAATTTTACCTTTTTTAAAAAAATGCTTTCAAACTTTGTATAATTGAGTATAACATGTTATTTAGTAACATTCTATAATACATTTGTCAATAAAATGTCCTATAACTAAGATGTAAATATAAACATGATTTTTAAAAAATTAAAAAAATCGCAAATATCCTAATTTTATATTTTGTAATGAATTGCGTTTAAATGATCTATAATTGATTGTTACATGTTAATTGGTCAAATTTTAGCATAATTTTTTCAAAAATTGTGTCCTATAACTAAGATGTAAAGATAAAAATGTCTTCAAAAAATCGAAATTTTAAAAATTTTAGATTTTTTAATGTATTGCTTTTTAAACGATCTATGATTGAGTATAACATGTTATTTAGTCACATTTTAACATAATTTAGCAAAAAATACTATTCCATATTTCAGATGTAAGTATAATAATGTTTTCGGAAAATTTTTAAAAAAATTATCTATTTATAAGAGACAATTTTTGGAAAAATTATGCCAAAATTTGACCAAATAACATGTAACAATGAATTATAGATCATTTAAAAGCAATTCATTAAAAAATATAAAAATTCGAAAAAATTTCGATTTTTTTAATTTTTTGAAAACATTTTTATACCTTACATCTTGGTTATAGGACATTATTTATGTCAAAATATTTTTACATTTTTGATAGATTGCAGTAAATTAATCTGTTATGATAGGTATGTTAGTTATGATAGTTATGGAGGTATTCAATTTTTTCTAATCATTTAAAAAATGGAAAAATTTTTAATTTTTTTGTTTTTTAATATATATCTTTTAAACTTTTGACGTCAAAACAATAGAATTTAAAATAATTTGTTTATCCAATTAATCAAAAAATTTTCAATTACAAAACTTCGAAAATATTAAAAATGGTAAACAATAAATGGTAAACAATGTGGAAAAAATATTAATTCATAGCTTTAAAATTATTTTTAAAGGAGATTGACAATGGAGATTTTTTATGATAAAATTCATACTACAGAAATGTAAGAATACCTGTGAAACGTTACTTGCATTATGCTACTGGGGAAAAACTTAGAAAGTAAAGTTTTGTTATTTTAAATCTAGGTTTAACTATTATGAATGTTTTGCGCATTGTAAAGGCAAAAGTTTAAACAGAGTGTCTATAATTATTTTTGTGTAACAAACTATCCGGTATTTCACATCTTTGGCCAAATTTTTCCAGGTGTATATTTTCTCATCAAATATACATTTTTTTGATAAGAATAAACGATAAATAAAACTACAAATGGCTACAAAAATTCACATATTTTATGAAAATACTCTTCGACGGGTTTTTGTTTTAACAAATACTTTTAACAGGGGTTCTACCAACTGTGAAAAACGGGAAATATGCAGGAAATTTATTTAATCGGGAAAAAATTATGAATTCAGCTTGCAATATAGGTCTTATTTTACATTTAAGAAATTATGATACAATTAGTTCGAATTTGACTTTACTATAACTCCAAAAACTGGTCGAAATTTAGGATTAACTTATAATACTATAATTAAATTTCTACAAATAATTGACAAACATTGTTTTCTGCATTTTAATAAATAAAAAATTAATTATTTGATGATAAAAATTTAATTACTGTTTTAAAATAGTAATATTTTTATAATGAAATAGTTAATGGTAGCTAATCATAGTTTCTCCAGTCAAATTAAATTTCCCACTATTTCCTATTTTTCGAGACTGGTAGACACACTATTAAATGTATCTGTAGAAACTAAAACCCGTCGAAGACGGGTACAACAGCTAGTCTTCTATTAAAATAATGTATTTCATCATGATATGATATGCAGTACTTTTAATTCTTATTTTCTGTATGTTTTCAAATTGCATTATATTCAGTGTATTTTTTAACGAATATTGTATTTATATTATGTGTTTATTATTACAAATCTAAAAAAGAATAGTATTATAAAAGAGTGTCGAAAGAATAACGATTACGAGAAATTCAAGATCGAAGATACAGATTATTAATATGTACACACGCCACGCCTGAGGATCAAAGACAAAGTTGCGACTTCAACTCCATGCAAGGTCGAAGCGATGTCTTCCGACTTCAACTCTATGCAAGGTCGAGGCGATGCCATGTGCACTGAAATCTATTAAGGTCAAGACGAATTTTGTAGCTACGAGCATTCGTCTAATGAGGAAATTTTTATATTAAAAAAGGGGAGAACATTTCTGATTAGAGCAAAGAATAATTTTTTGGAAATCAATCAGCCATCAATCTACTATCCTTGAGTGAACTCCAAGCATAATCTAAAAAGTGATCAACAGTTTATCCCCAAGTATTATTTTGAAAGTGTTTCCTCTAAAAGTGAACTTTAAAATTATTTTCAATGTATTGCTTTGAAACGTACTACGGTTAAAGAGAATTATTTCCCCTCAGCAATTTTTACCATTTTCAAAAATATCAATTTGAAAATAAATTCAATTATCTATCTTATATTGAAACAACACATTCCAAATTTCGAAGCATCGAAATTTGCTAAGGAGCCGACGTCCGTCTGGAAGAAAGCAAATATTACCAAAATACAATACACTATCTCATTAGTGTAAACAAGAGGACTAATACACGAACGTTAAGAACAACTGTTTGAGGCCCTTTGGCGACTAGCCCCCTCAACACCATTCAAGATCGGATTACCAGATAATATCACCACATCATTCAACACCAGTAATCGTTATTCTTAAAAGTATGGTTTAGAATTTAAAATTATACTCATTGTATTTTTGTCAATACTTTTCTTTCTTGTTGGTTTTTTAAATAAATTATTCTCTCACAACATTTAGTAGGCTCATTGACTTATCCTCATCCCAAATTAGATTCTTTATTGAAACTAATTTAAAACGACGAACGTTAGGTATATTTTGAAAAGGTTTCTCGTTTCGACGTAACAATATCAACAGTTTATTCCAATATTGATCTTACACACACATACATCCTACACTAAAACTGACATTTCCTAAGTTATATTTCCTTCATCCTGATTGTTCCTTTTCAATTTCCAATAATTTTTTCATCAAATTCTGTCTATTAACGGACTTATAAAGCCGTTTACCAAATGTATCCCAAATGTATACCAACGTGGGGAGACATTTGGTAAATCACTTTTGCCAGGGAAAGCGACAAATTTTCTGAAAAATAAAGTATAATATTACAGAGAGATTTGAATTACATAATTTCATTCATAAAAACTATTACTATATGTTGTTAAAACAATATCTTATCAGTTGATATAGTTTGGCGCGTGCCTCATTGTTAGAGGATCTTTAAATTTTGGAAACAATGCTTCTTTAAATTTATACAAAAGCATTCTTTCTATTCATATTACATAAGAATGAGAAATATTTAATACACATGTATAAGATATCTCTCATGTTAGAAACACGTGGGTTTTCAGAAGTTTACCGTGTAGTGGGCTTTAAAATCAAAATAAATGAAAAATATATAGATATATACTAGGGTGACCGTTATTACGCAAAAGTTTGAATTTCTTAGGCCGCCGGGCAGAATTTGCTTTAGAATATGAAAAAAATGAGCTATGCGTAAGAAAAGCCTAATCGATCAATATTAACCCGTACGACAAAAGTGTTAAAGTTTAAATGGGGTTTAACATAGGATTAGTGCACTTTTTTGTATTTTGTATGAGAATTTTTTTTTAATTAATCTTTTGCCTTGGCCACATTCATATTTATGGTTTTTGATGTGCTGAACACGAATCCGATGTCAAAAATAAGTTTTGACAGCTTCCATCTGTGAAAAAAGCTGTCAATCTTTTTAAAACGACAGTTTTTGTATTTAATTTAGTAAATCAGACCAAATTTTGCTCGTATAAAATATTTTAAGAACAAGAAGGTCAAACTAAATAGAAATATGTAATATTGAAAGTTGACAGCTGTCAATTAAACTGTCAAGCTTTTAAAAACAAGTTTTTGACAGTTTTTACATTAAATTACTCAGATAAAAATATTTTTAGGGTATTAAGGTAAACGTGAATAGAATTATGTAAATTTGATAGTTGACAACAGTCAATTAAGATGTCAAACTTTTGAAGCGGAGACTTTTTATAATAAATTACTTGCATACAAGTGTTCTTAAGCACACTGAGGTTAATCATATTAGCGACATGTATTTTTCACAATTGGTAACTGTCAAAAAATTAATAAGAGAATTTTACTTTTTATCCATAAAAATTTAATTTTTAAGTAAGTACCTTTTTCCATAAATTTGTTAATTTACATTAATTTTTGTACTAGGATCACAAAAGTGTGACCTCTTAAACGACAGTTTTCAACTGTCAAATTTCCATAATTCTATTTAGGTTTACCTCAATACCCTGAAAATATTTTTATCTGAGTAATTTAATGTAAAAACTGTAAAAAAACTCTCGTTTTTAATGCTTGTCAGTTTAATTGACAACTGCCAACTGTCAATATTACATATTGCTATTTAGTTTGTCCTAGTTGATTTTAAAATATTTTTATATGAGCAAAATTTGGTTTGATTTATTAAATTAAACAAAAAAACTGTCTAAATTGACACAAAAACTGTCGTTTTAAAAAGATCGACAGCTAGCAGCTGTCAAAACTCATTTTTGACATCGGATTCGTGTTCAGCACATCAAAAACCATAAATATGAATGTGGCCAAGGCAAAAGATTAATTAAAAACAAAGTTCTCATACAAAATACAAAAAAGTGCACTAATACTATGTTAAACTCCATTTAAACTGTAACACTTCGGGGGCACTGGTTAACCCATTTAGTCCCAAATGTCCGTTTTTTTTAGGAAAAATTCGAGCTTCCCGTTCTACGAGTTCCGGTTTAAAAAAAATCGGGACAAAGATTTTCTTATGGATTTGAGTGTCCTCTTTCAGAATCTGGAAAAAAAATTCAATTTCGACTTCATGATAAAGTTATAATTGTTTAAACGAAAAAAACCCGTTTTTAGTGTTTTTTTTCTTTAAATGCAGATTACTTAATTGAAATCGGCTTGGGAAAAATCTGGAACATCAAAATATCGCGTCCAAAATGTTAGGACTATCAAATAGACATATTGCCAAAAACAATTTTTTACAAATTTCAAAATGGCGCCTTAATAATGGCCGCCAAAATATGCAAATTTGGAAAAATAATTTTAAAAACTTTAACTCTACATTTTTTTTACTTTTATGCTTCATTTAAATAAAATAATGCTGCTTAAATAAAAAATATTGTTTTTTGATGTTATTTAACAATATTATAAACAATTATTATAAACAATTTGAAAACTATGAGCCAAAGTGGATGTAAAAAATTTATTTTCATCAATTCTTTTTTTTGGGGAAGGTAAAAATGGATATTGAAAGTAAACAATTTAATTCAAAATTATTTTGCAATGTTTAAGTATGTTATAAACAATTTTTATAAACAATTTTGCAAAAAATGAAATAGAATAGTAGAAATTTTATTTTTTCAATTTTATTATGCTCTCTGGTTATCAAAATGTTGCAAAAGAATTGAACTTCCATTTAACATTATTTAGCAATATTTAAAAATATTTTAAACAATTTTTATAAACAATTTTCATAGAAAAAGAAGTTTAGAGTGAATAGAAATATTTTTTTTCACTATTCACTTGTAGGAAGTGATAGTATATTTCAAGGAACTTGGAGAATCTCGGGGTGCATGTAGCTCAGTGGTCAGAGCAGTCTACCGGCAATAGAAAGGTCGTGGGCTCGTATCCAACCATGCTACCTCTTTTTTCTAAGTTCTATATATTTTATTTTTTTTATTTTATTTATTTATTTTTTTTTATTAATTTTTTTATTTTATTTTTTTCTAATATTTTTCTGATTAAGCAGGTTTCTGTATTAGGGCAGCTGTGCTGTCGATACATATGAAGCCCATGAGCTTATAAAGATTTATTTAAGACTTAATTATTTGATTCGGAAAATTGATAGCTTCTTCTCATTTAATATTTGTAAACCGAATGATAAATTCACTTTCTGTAAATAGATACTTTAGATTCCACTTTTAATGACAAAAGAAAGTTAGTAGTGAAGAAAAGAATATTTTTGTCCACTCTGAACATCTTTTTTTATAAAAATTGTTTATAAAAATTGTTTATAACATTGTAAAAAATCTTAAATAATTACGACAAAGATTTATCTTTTAAATATCTATTCTAATGACAAACCAAGTGAATAGTGAAAAAAAATATTTCTTTTCACTCTAAACTTCTTTTTCAATGAAAATTGTTTATAAAAATTGTTTATAACATTTTTAAATATTGCTAAATAGTGTTATTTAAAAGTTTAATCCTTATGCAACATTTTGATAACCAGAGAGCATAATAAAATTAAAAAAATAAAATTTCTACCATTCTATTTCATTTTTTGCAAAATTGTTTATAAAAATTGTTTATAACATTTTTAAATATTGCTAAATAGTGTTATTTAAAAGTTTAATCCTTATGAAACATTTTGATAACCAGAGAGCATAATAAAATTGAAAAAATAAAATTTCTACTATTCTATTTCATTTTTTGCAAAATTGTTTATAAAAATTGTTTATAACATTCTTAAACATTGCAAAATAATTTTGAATTAAATTGTTTACTTTCAATATCCATTTTTACCTTCCCCAAAAAAAAGAATTGATGAAAATAAATTTCTTACATCCACTTTGGCTCTTAGTTTTCAAATTGTTTATAATAATTGTTTATAACATTGTTAAATAACATCAAAAAACAATATTTTTTATTGTAGCAGCATTATTTTATTTAAATGAAGCATAAAAGTAAAAAAAATGTAGAGTTAAAATTTTTTTAAATTATTTTTCCAAATTTGCATATTTTGGCGGCCATTATTAAGGCGCCATTTTGAAATTTGTAAAAAATTGTTTTTGGCAGTATGTCTATTTGATAGTCCTAACATTTTGGACGCGATATTTTGATGTTCCAGATTTTTCCCAAGCCGATTTCAATTAAGTAATCTGCATTTAAAGAAAAAAAACACTAAAAAAATGGGTTTTGTTTTGTTTGACCAATTATAACTTTTTATCATTAAGACGAAATTGAAATTTTTTTCGAGATTCTGAAAGAGGACACTCAAATCCGTAAGAAAACCTATGTCCCGATTTTTTTTAAACCGGAACTCGTAGAACGGGAAGCTCGAACTTGTACTAAAAAAAGTGGACATTTGGGACTAAATGGGTTAATATTGATCGATTGGGTTTTTCTAGTGTATAGCTAATTTTTTTAACATTCTAAAGCAAATTTTGCCCAGCGACCTAAGAAATTCCAACTTTTGCAAAATAACGGTCACTCTAATATATACTTCGCTTGGTCTGTTAACCAATACACGTATGTTTCATTATATTAAAGAAAAAAAATTAAAATAATAAGAAACAGTAAATTTTACTTACGATAAATATGATTTTTAAGCTAAAATGGCTTCCTACATAAAGTCTAAAGATATGCAGTTTCTACGACTTGAAAAAGGGTTCCCTATTCGCCGAAATGTACCCAAGAAATATATAAATTATGATGCTCACATTCTTCACTGCCAACAAAAATTAATTAACGAAAAGTATGAAGAAATTCAAATTTAAAAATCATTATATGTGACCTGGTTTAGAAGAACACAGTAAAAAGAAAGTCTTATTTTTAGACAGGATTGCAGCCTTAAATTAAAAAGCAACATTTTTAAGGCAGTCAATAATGAATATAAGACTGCTCTTATTCGAGCTTAATAGTAGATTGTGCAACGAGTGGAGAACAAGGGCGATTTCTCGCGCGCAGCAATCGAGGAATTCTCCTCAAGTTGCACATACTATTTTGTTCAACTGCAAAAAATTTTTTCATGAAAAAAATTTTCTTTTTTAATTTTGAAAAAAAAATTTTCAAAAATGAATGTCTTGAAAGTGTCCCAAAGAGTTCCCAGAGTGTCCTCAAAATTCTGTTTTTAAAATGTTCTAATTCTAATATAAAATAAAAAATAGATTAATCAATTTCTCATTCCACCACTGGATGGACAAAAATTTTTTTTCCTTTTAAAATTTTTTTTGTCTTACTTTTAGTAAATTATTAAACATATCATGATTTTCTCTTTTTCGCCATGGGGAATATTGTCTCAAATGATTTTTTACCACTTAAGCCATCTTTTTATAAATAAGGAAATATATTAACTTCAACAATATTATTTCTAATTTATTTATAAAGAATAAATCTTTATTCTATCTATATTAAAAAGTATAATCATTTCATTCGTTGACAAGCGTTCATACCTTAAAATGAGTTCATTCAGCGTCAACAACAGGAACAATTAAAGGAGGTTTTGGATATTACTGGTGAGAAAAAATTGCAATAATACAAAAATTTACTTTATTAATAATAAACTCAACTAGTTAATCCTCTTCAAGTGTTAATTTAAAAACTATTGAAAAATTCTTTTAGAATTATCTGCACTAATAGACGATCTCGCTGAACAGGAATCGATACATCAGGTACTTTAAAATGAGAATAAAATATCCGCCAATAAAGTAATAAAGAAATATTAATAATTTTAAATTATTTAATTAACCAACTGTTATTATTAATGTGACAATTCTAGTATTTAAAAAATTAACTTCTTAATATTATATTTACCTATTATTGAAAATTTGAATAAAACAGATCATACAACAGCAGAAACTTCCGAAATTTAAAAAAAGGAAAAAACGCAGTCGATCACTCACAAAAAGTAATAATGTCAATACATTAAATAAAAAATCAAAAATGCACCTAAGGCAATTTAAAGAAAAGTGATGCCAAAAATAAAGAGTAGGCAATATCTCCAAAAAAGGGACGAAAAAGAAAATAAGTTTTAAAAATTAAATGTAATATTATAAGTTAATGTTTTATGATTTCATACATGTTTCCGTTTATTTTTTCATATTTCATAATGTATTTTACATGTGTTAACATGTAAAAAATAAAAAAAATTAATGTAAAAATAAAATTATTTGTTTTTTAAATAATTTACAAAATTTTTCCAATTATTTGAAAACATTAGAAACTTAAATAATTTTTATGAGTTAGATCGTGTAGAGACGGTCTGTGGAGAGTTACAAATTTTTTTATTAATTTTGGAAAGTTAGTTCGTAAAGAGTCGGTCTGTGAAGAGTTACAAATTTTTTTAAATAATTTTGGAGAGTTAGTTCGTATAGAGTCGCCCTGTGTAGAATAAGTCTATGGAGAGTAAAATTGAATGAAGAATATTCGTTTGTAAAATCAGCAATGTAGAATTAGTTTTTGGGTAATCAGAAAAGGTTGAACTGAGTCCCTGCCAAAAATAGAAGACTGTTTTTATTTACTTCAAAAGCTGAAAATTCTTTAAAAATTTAAGAAAAAATCAATTTCAAGTATGGAAATTTTAAAAAATATAAAGAATTAAATAAAAAATGGTATATCAGTTATAAAATGATTCAAATTATTGAATAATAATGCAGTATATACGTTTAAAAATAAAATATGACAAAATTTGAAACACTTATAAACAAATAATGGTTTGTTCTCTCTCATTTTCTCTTATTATAATGTTTTATTTTGATAAAAACAATTTTTTCACTTATGATATCAGAAATATTATTAAAAATTTCTGCTATTTCTATTCACCCCTAATTTTTAGCAAAGGTGAAAAATTTAGGGGTAAATAGAAACAGTTGATTATTGCTACACGAAAAAGTGAAATTTGTAGTTGTTCCAGGTGAAGATTTTTTTTCGTGTGTTTAATGATACCCATATTTTTTACTACCCTATAAAATTGTTCCTCGGAAGTGAAATAATAACTCAATACACCAGAAAACTGGAAGTAATCCGATTTAAAAGAAAAAACTTATGTTATTGTTAAAACTTAGCAAATCTGTTTCTATTTACCCCAACTGACCCTATAGAATTTTTTTCTTTGGTGATAAATAATAAAAGCATAAAACAAAGTAATTTTCTTAGGGTCTAATGTCAAATTATTAAATAAATAAATGTATTAATTAATGTAAGTAATTTACTTTTAATCATTAATTAAATTTCCTGAATTAAAAGAAACTGAACAAGTGCGAGTTGCACTCACATTGAATTGGCGGATTAAGTATACACAAATCTAAGAATAATAAATATGAAAGAAGATATCAAAAATTCGAAACAATTTCTCAAAATAATTTTCTTGAATAAGATTATATGTATCTGTTACGGTTAATATGCAAAGTTGGTAAATGTACACATTCACCAAATCATTTGGTCAAAGGGAAAAATGAAGAAAAGTGTATAGGTATTTGCTACGGAAAAAACATATTTACTTAAAAATTAAGGCAAATGAAACGAAAACATTCGCCAATAAATAAAATATTTTTTTACTCCAACGTTTCGAAATCTAGAATCTACATGATTTCCTGTCCTAAAAGTCTATCAATAAATATACAAAAATAATAAAAATAAAAATTATATATATAATTAAAATAATAATAAAAAATAATTTAAAATTAAGTAAATAAAATAAAAATTAATAGATAATTATCTTGCAAAAAAATAATAATTAAAATAGATGAAGACTTAAATTTGTATGCCCTGAAGATGGAGTTTATTTATTTATTTTTGCAAGGTCCACTGCCATGGCATTTTGAATTGCATAAAAGATTGGCTTTCCTACAGCTACATCTTTTTATGTCGCATTTGCCTTTGCAAAAACATCTTTTAAATCCTTGACCGCCAGTCAATGATTGCAAATTTACTACTACCTTACATTATCATATTTTATAATAATTAAAATTATTAAACTAATTACTTGCTTTCAATTTCTACATTTACCAACTAACGTTGGTCAATGTTTACAATCACCAATTTACTTGGAAAATGTACGAAATTTCTCCGCCAATGACAAATTATTCACTTTTACCAAAAAGCCCGGTGAATGTGCACATTGACCGGACTTCGAACATTAACCGTAACATATGGATATATTCTAATACAGAATACAGCTTTTCTCAGAAAAACATTTGTCAAAATTAATTAATAATTTCAAAATTATCAAAGAACTCAGAAAAAACGGTAGCATGATGTGATACGAGCCTACGACCTTCCCACCAAATTTGTTTTAAAAGTTTTCTCTGGAGTATTAAGATGTCTAAATAATTCTAAGCTATAAATAAATTTTCTACAATAAATTATATAAATTTTTAAAAAAATATATTCTTTTACCAATACATGATCCTACATAGGAAACTATATAAATTCTTATAGGTTTCCTTATTGAAAACTACATATAATCTTATAATTATAGAAACCTATAGAAATCCTATAGGAGTCCTATAGAAAGAAACAAAGTTTCCTAAAGGAATCTATGTAGGAATCGTATAGGAATCCATAAAGAATCCTATAGGAAGTTTCCTACATAGGAACTTACATAGGTTCCTATAAAGAATTCTAAAAAAATTTACATGGGATCTTTATAGGATTCCTTGTAAGTACCTATATAGGATTTTACAGTAGGGCGTAGACAGCTCTGACCACTGAGCTTCATGCACATGGAGATTCTCAGAGTTCCTTGACATATACTTCCTACCTTATTTTTAAAGATAATGCAGGAAATTTCTTAAAAATGGCACCAGTAGTATGCCTTGACAACGCTATGATTATCACCTGCAATCACATTCTCTATATTTTTCCTGTAATCTACGTGTGAAAATACATATCTGTACCAAATTTGAGCTCTCTACCCGAGTCGAAATTTTAACTCTCTTTTAGTTCTCCAAAACCCTCTTTTTAACCTCTTTTAAGCCTCTTTCACACTCCCAAATCCTCTTTTGAACCTCAAAACTGCAGATTTGTATTTTTCCGCACATTTAGAGGTTCAAAAGAGGTTGAAAGAGAGAAGTTACAAGGCTTAAAAGAGGTTCAAAAAATTTTTTTTTTAATTTTTCGAAAACGAAAATGCGAATTTTTTTCACACAGTTGTATTTCAATTGCCCTGTAGAAGATACAGAAATGAGTTTTTGAGTGATTTCAATAAATCTATTAGGATAGATAGAAATTTAAAAAATGTAATTTTCCTAAAAATTTTAAACCCTCTTTTCAACCTGCTAACATCGGAATATGGATTTTTCCGCATCATTTTCAGGTTCAAAAGAGGTTGAAAAAAGAGGGTCAAAAGAGGGTCTAAATTTTGACTTGGGTAGGTAAAATAGTTTATCTGCTAGGAGGGAGGGACACGATTTGGGTCTACGAACTCCAGAGTCGCACTAGTAGGGCTCCGTTGGTACACCGTAGGTGTACGGAACCCTAAAAATTTGACTTGGTGCATTAGAATTACTTTTCTAACAGCTCATTACACCGTCCGACACGATTTTGCACCCGTGAATGAACCAAAAATTTTCGGAAACTAGAGCCAAAAAAAATATACCCGTGTCTGGCCGTTTTTCGAAATCAAGTCGTTTACGATTTTAGGGTTAAAAACAACCCTTAAATAGAAGGTTACCAATTGCATTGCAAAAAATATTTAAAAATGGGGAATTTTTTATTTAAAAATTCTTTAAATGTTATTGGGACTATTAAACACACCCTTACTAATATTTCAGGTCGAACCGTAAACCCCTAAAGCTACCCCTATTTCGATTTATAATCGTTTGTTAATTTTCAATTTTTCACCCCAACCATTATCTCAAAACCTGTCCCTAAGCTAAATCAATATATTAAATACTGCCCTACAATTTTTGGAATGTTATAAAACTTCGTATTTAAGGGTTTTTGGGGTCGCTAATTACATATCTGAAATCATTATTTTAACATTCAAAATGGTGTTTCCAAAATGGCGGATAAGTTTAAGAAATCATCCGATTTTTATAAAATTTAATAATCGTGGTATTTCAAAAAACTGCAAAACAAATTTAAAATTAAAAATGTGTTCTTTTTTTTGCGTTGTAATCATTTAAATTATAAATCATTTTTTAAATATCTAAAACAATATATTGAAAAACAATATAAAATTTTTAAAAATAACTCTAATTTTTCGGAAATTTTGGTCGTTTATTTTTGCGGTTTAATGATTCATTATATTACACAAGTCCGAAATACCACGGTTATTAAATATTATAAAAATCGGATGATTTTTTTAATTTGTCCGCCATTTTGGAAACACCATTTTGAATGTTAAAATAATGATTTCAGATATGTAATTAGCGACCCCAAAAACCCTTAAATACGAAGTTTTATAACATTTCAAAAATTTTAGGGCAGTATTCAATATATTGATTTAGCTTAGGGGTAGGTTTTTGAGGTAGGGGTTGAGGTGAACAATTGAAAATGATAGGTTATAGAATGATATTACAATTAATCAACGATTAGTTTTTAAAAAAATTCAAAAATATTTATTTTTATTATTTTTTTAAATAAATCGAAATAGGGGTAGTTTTGGGGTTGACGGTTCGACCTGAAATAATATTAAGGATATGCTTACTAGTCTCAATAACTTTTAAAGAATTTTTTAATAAAAATTTCCCATTTTTGTATATTTTTTGCAATACAATTGGTTACCTTCTATTTATGAGTTTTTTACCCCTAAAAAACGTAAACGACTTGATCTCGAAAAACGGCCAGACACGGGTATATTTTTTTAGCTCTAGTTTTCGAAAATCTTTGGTTTGTTCATGGGTGCAAAAAAAGTTTAATTTTGTCGGACGGAGTTATCATCATTGGCAAATAATGTGCGACAGAAAAATTCTCTTATGTGAAAACTATTACTTTTGATGCAATATATAAAAGAAAATCATACATAAAATCAAGATTACTGTTTTTAGGGTACTATGGAAATATATGACACTGAATAACATGAACATAAGGCAAAAATTGCTTTTTTTAAAGAAACAATTGCTTTACGTGTATTGCTTTCGTTCTAAAGAAAAAATTGACTGAGTAAAAAGCATATTCTGTCCAATTTTTTAATATTTTAATATCAGTTTGTTTAACCCTTAAACCGCACACTTACGAATCCATCCTTAAACCGCACACTGGGTGTGCGACACCCTGTAATTTTAAAATGTGTTGACCAAGCTGGAATAGGTTATCTTTTAGAAAAATTATTTTAAGTAGCTCAATACATCTTGAAGAAATATTTTTTTTTGGAAAAATATTCATAAACATTGAAATTTTATACCTTTTTTCCTTTGATACCGCATTACTTTTTTCTGGTAAAAGATATTGAGTTCAATTATTTTTTAAATTGTCAATAAAAAGACATACGTTTAACTAAATAATTTTCTGAAGAAAATTTATTTGACACTTTGTTAATATTAAAGAAATAAAAATTTATTTTCGATTTTTGAAGAAACTCCACTTTTATTTTGGTTAATTGTTTTGGTGGTGCTAGTTCATACTTACCTTTAAATGCTGCGTGAGTTTCAAAATGGAATCTGCATAACTTTCCGATAAATCATAAAAATTGTTCAATTCTGTAAGTCAAAATTCTAGTTTTACATGAAACAAACGAACATCACTAGCAAGATTTTGAAGATAAGCCATATTTGCATTGTATAAAACTATAGTTTTGACCTACAGAATTGAACCTTTTTTATTTATTTTTTGGAAGGTTATGCAGATCCCATTTTGAAACTCACGCAGCACTTAGAGGTAAGTATGTACTAGCACCCCAAAAAATTTAACCAAAATAAAAGTGGAGTTTTTTCAAAAATCGAAAATAAAATTTTATTTATTTAATATTAATAAAGTATTGAATAAATTTTCTTTCGAAATTTTTTTAGTTGAAGGTCTTTTTATTGACACTTTAAAAAATAATTCACCTAAATATCTTTATCAAAAAAAAAGTTATGGGGTCTCAAAAAAAAGCTTAAAAATTTCAATGTTGTATATCTCCTCAGTTTCATCCAAATCCCATACTAGAAAGAAGTTTCTATAATCCCTTACCATGGAATTGCTCTGCGGTTTTTTTAGTCTTAAATATATGTATACATTTTAAGAAGCTGATACAAATGCATCCAATCAATACTTATTTTCCACTTGAAATGTGGATATGACTTTATTCATCAGTACGGCAGAATGTGTTTCGTAAATTTTTCATTATTGTTTCCATGCTGTATTCGAAAAAGTAAATTTTATTTTAGTTAGTCTATAGTAATCTATATAGTAAATTTATTATTTAGGATTAAAATTAAAAAATATTAATTATAATTCCGTATGTTTTCTTATTTAATTACAGATTTTTTAAGACACTTCGAACATTAAGGATCGGATTCTCATTATGCATCGCAATAAAAGCACTCGCAAGAGAGTGAACACTCCTTCTGAATATGGCTATTACGCAAGGTCTATGGTTCCCTCTAATGCTTTAAATTTTCCTGCAACGCATCGAGACATTGACTATAATAGAAGCAACGGTTATAATGAAATTTTTTTTCGCTGTTCATCAAGGAAAATTAGATCTTACCTATAAGTTATTGAAGGATGATGACATAGAAAAGGAATGTTGTGGCAGAAGATTAATCCACGTTGCAGCAGCTAGAGGTCACGAACAAATTGTATGTTTACTTTGTCAACGCAACGGTCGAATCGACAAAGGAGATCAGGATGGAAATACGCCGCTGCTTCTTGCAATCAAGGCAAAACACACCGATTTGGTTTATTTACTTGCAGAAAAGAATACTGTAAATTTGTTGAATTACATTAAGAAAGCGCCACTCCACATAGCCGTAGCAAATAATAACAATCAGATTGTAGAATTACTTTTGTCAAAAGGTGCTAATCCGAATGAACCAGACGCAAATAGCGATACACCACTTCACGCTGCTGTATCAATGGAGAGACCTAACTTAAAAATAATTACTCTTCTCCTGGATCATGAGGCAGATGTGAATCTACTTTCCGATAAGCTGTTCACTCCACTGTATCTTGCAGTTGCTTCAGGACATATTCAAGTTGTTAACCTTCTTGTCAAGTACGACGCTCGAATTGATTTGATTAATAAAGGCGAAATATCGCCACTTGTTCTAGCGATTAAAGAAAATAGGACAGAAATAGTAAGACAACTTTTAACCAGCAAACATCGTGAATATTCCGAGATGACAGCACTTCATTATGCTGCCGAAGGTGGTAAACTGGAAATCATCAAATTATTAATGATTAATGGATATAATAAAGTCAATTCCACGAATGAACATCTTCAGACTCCCCTCTACTTGGCAGTACGCATGGGTCATTTGAAAGTGGTAAAATACCTGCTAGAAAATAAGGCGTCAATAGAAATAGCAACTGATAGTGTTGAAGGAAAATCCCTTCTTCATTTGTGCGCCACGAAAGGTCAAATAGAAATATTAAAATGTTTAATTCAACACGGTGCAGCGATTGACAAGGAAACGTTTCAAGGCGAAACGCCACTCCATTTTGCTATTTCTGAAAGGCACGTCAATGTTGTCCAGTATTTATTAGAAAGCGGCGCAAATATTCAGGCGAAAACACTCAAAAATGAAACTCCGCTTCATTTAGCTGTTAAAGTAGGCAATGAGGAAATTATAACAGAAATTTTAAATCGTGGTGTAACTTTATGTTCACTAGACGATTTAAATTGTTCAGCTCTTACATATGGTGTGAAATCTAGAAAGAAAAAAATAGTGCAATTTTTCATTGACAAAGGACACAGAGATTCAAGACCTGAATCTGACGAACGAGCTATTCATATTGCTGCAAAAAACGGAGATACGGAAATTTTAAAACTACTGTTGGATGCAGGATGTTCATTGGACACTATTTGCAAGGAGAAAAAACCCATTCATATAGCTGCCATGTTCGGTCATGTTCAATTAATCGAGCTATTAATTAAGAGAGGTGCCAATGTTAATTCAACAAAAAAATTCGGAGAGACGCCGTTACATCTTGCAGCTGCATCAGGACGAACATTAATGGTAAAATTTCTTTTAAATGCTGGTGCAAATCTTACATTAAAAACTGATTCAGGTTTAACAGCATTGGATTATGCATTGGATAGAGAGAGGCACCAATTTATTAGGCAAAAACGTTCTACAGTAACTGAAACTAAAAATTCTGCTTGGTCTCTTCAGCCAATTATGTTCGAAAATTATCTCGATATAACGGAAATGATAATACTTAAACAAGCTTCAATTCCTGGAACACTTCTGTCATTATCTGTGAGTCAGTTAATTCTTGCTTTTAAGATGAGAGTAATGAACGAATGTAAAGTAAAATTTGAAAGTAAACCGAAAGGAAATATTACAACTGTTAAATTTCAGCCCGAGATCGTCCAATGTATTCTTAATTATTCAAGTATACCTAATCATTCCTTAAATAATATTTTGAAAAATGCAGTTGAACAAAATTCGTCTGACGTATTAAAATGTCTTTTAGAGTACAATATTCACAAATCGTTCAGTGATATTGAAATAAATTGTTCACTGTGTGATATTGAGACTATTATAACCATAATTGATCACATCAAAGACAGCGAGGAAATTTATAACTTATTATATAATTCAACAGTACAAACGTGGGTTAAAAGATTTCGAGAAACTAACAATCTTCCAGAGTCTCCTTTAAGAAGACAATCACAAAGTATTAGACTCGGATTCGCAACTCCCCGAATGAGAAGATTTAATGATGATTTATTAATGTTGGAACAAGCTTTTTCAACTCACCTTACTAAAACTTTTCTTCTAGACAGACGAACATATAATGATACTTTGAAATTATTAATTGCCCGTTTAGTTCATTTGCGATCGATTTCTGAAGAAAACAATTTTCCCGAGTCAAAGGAAACGGAAATTCTTGACAATTATGGACTCACTAAATGGTACTCAGATTGTGAATTACAAATAATGAACACAAGAGAAACCAAACTCCATCATCATTTTGATGTGACTTACTTCGATATTTTATCACAACCTGTTGAAAAAATTGCGAATTATGTGCGACAGAAAGAGTTACTAAAAATATTGGAATTATCTTCTATGAAATTCCCCGCTTATGGTAAATTTATAAAAAGAAGCATCGAAAAGGGCATATGCAGAAAGGAATTACTTGACGTGTGCAGCAATTGTTTATTAAGTGTAATTGATACAAATTATAAAATCCTATTGCCAAGTATCGTTATCGATAAAATCTTAAAAAACTTGTCGATTCTGGATTTAAGAAGACTTCAACAGGCTGGAAGATTCATTAATAGGAAACCATTCCAATCGCGTCCTCACTTTGCCAGAAGAGGAAAAATCGGATTCAAAAAATTCTGAAATATGTCAGTGTGACAGTTTATTATTAAACTTTTTATAATGTACCAAAAAACAGTATTCAATTTGTGTTAAGTGTTCAATAGTTAGAAAAGTTTTTGACCACAAAATTATTTAAATTCGTCTATCTGATGTTTATACATATTCATATTGTTTGATTTTATATACGAATAACTATGATTGGTTTAGAATAGTTGTAAGTTTTCATTTTTGTAAACATTATAAAACAGAAAATAAAAAATAATTTTACTATAAATTTGTTAAAAAATATTGAAATTTTTAATTTTCAACTAAAACAGTATTAATTGGTAATCAATTCAGATTGACTACATCATCATTGCAATGTGCTGAAAAATGCTATCCTAACAAAATGTAATTATCTACTAATTATAAGAACAGTAAATCTGTAAACTTTTTATCTTTCAATTTTCGGATACCAGTATGTATGTATGTTTTAATAACTATAGCAACTTTGTTACTTCCATATTTCCATTCAACCTGTCCTTCTTATTGTTTTTTAATATTAATTTCATTTATTTATTTAATTTTTAATGTTAAATGAACTAAAATTCAAAATAAAAATTTCATCTCCAATGGTATTAGGAATAATTATTTAATTATTATTTAATTATTTTTTTTATTATAATTATTCTAAAAAAAGTACATTCCTACAGAAAATATGCTTTTAAAAAAATGGGGCAAAGAAATTTTGTTTACCGCAAAGTGAAATGTATCTAGAGCATGGGAAAACTTATTTCAGACTGGTATGTCGTGGGATTACAAATATTTTATAAATAAACTATTAACAAATTATATTTATTTTCACTTAATATATTTTTTATTTACTTTCTTCCCGGTAAAAAGGCTTGAATAGAAAGGTAGTAGAAATTACCTTATCATCGATAGGAAGACGAAAATTTTAAATACTTCTGAATTTCCTTTCTTGTCCGCTAGATTTGAATACTTCTATTAAGGTAATTTTGTCTGTAAAGCGATATGACGATATTAAATTGAATTAAAAATTTTTTATTTATATAATCTTATTGGGAATTCAAAACTCAGGACGAAAAAGGAATTCAATTTTTCCAATACTTTCTAATGCAAGCCTTTTTACCGGGTTCCCACATAGCACAACATAATACAGTAAGGCTATGGTAAGCTTATTTGTATGGCTTGTAAGGTTACAGAGTAAACCTGAAGTATACTTATGGTGAACTAAAAAGTTCCGCCCTGACAGTAATGTTACACATACAGGTTGTAGTAAGATTAAAAATAAAGGATGAGGTAACATTACAAGTAAAGGTTGTAGCAAGGTTACAAGTAATGGTTGTAGTAAGGTTACACGTAAAGGTTGTAGTAAGGTTACAACTAATAGTTGTCGAAAGGTTACACGTAAAAGCTGCAGTAAGGTTATAATTAAAGGCTGTAGTAAGGTTACAAGTAAAGGTTGAGGTAAGCTTTAATGGTAAGGCTGTGGTAAGGATACAGTCAAGTTGTAAGGTTGATGTAAGATTGTGGTAAGGTTACTACTTAATATGAGTATTAATAAAGTCAGTTTCAATATAATAAATGAATATTTAATAAAAAAAATTATGTTTGATTCTTTGATATTATTTATGTAGAAACTTAATATTTCACAGAAAATATTTAAGACAAATTTGGTAGGACTGGGATTCGAACCCGGGATCTACACGCATGAATCTAATATCCTAACTAACTGAGCTAAGAGGAGAACTGACAAAGAGAAATTGAATTTTGCTTTTAAGGTCAACCAAGATGATAACTAACTCTTTAAAAGCAAAACTGAATTTCTCTTTGTCAGTTCCCCTCTTAGCTCAGTTAGTTAGGATATTAGGTTCATGCGTGTCGATCCCGGGTTCGAATCCCAGTCCTACCAAATTTGTTTTAAATATTTTCTGTGAAATGTTAAGTTTCTACATAAATAATATCAGAGAATCAAACATAATTTTTTTATTAAATATTTATTTATTATATTGAAACTGACTTTATTAATACTCATATTAAGAAGCAACCTTACCACAATCTTACAACAACCTTACAACATGACTGTATCCTTACCACAGCCTTACCATTAAAGCTTACCTCAACCTTTACTTGTAACCTTACTACAGCCTTTAATTGTAACCTTACTGCAGCTTTTACGTGTAACCTTACGACAACCATTAGTTGTAACCTTACTACAACCTTTACGTATAACCTTACTACAACCATTACTTGTAACCTTACTACATCCTTTACTTGTAACCTTACTACAACCTTTACTTGTAATGTTACCTCATCCTTTATTTTTAATCTTACTACAACCTGTATGTGTAACGTTACTGTCAGGGCGGAACTTTTTAGTTCGCCATAAGTATACTTCAGGTTTACTTTGTAACCTTACAAGCCATACAAATAAGCTTACCATAGCCTTACTGTATTATGTTGTGCTATGTGGGAATTGTAACTAATGATTCCATATCACAAAATTTAATTTCACTTTAATTTAAAAAAAATTGTTTTTTACGGCTAAATGTGAACAATAGACCTTTAAAAAGAGTGATTTCTAAACGCAAACATACCAAGCTAACTATTTAGGGTATTAAAAGTTCCCAGTTTAAAATTGTAATATTACATGAGCTGACGACATAATCAACTATCTTATTTCATACCGCCCAGTTGCGAATTGTCGGTCGGCCCATAGTCGGGCCAACCGTGTGCATGATCGGCCCAACTTGGCTGTATCAACCCTGTAGATTGATACAGTTGGACCAACTGTTGGCACCAAAGTGTAGCCTGTCCGCCATTAAGTAGAGTCTATATAGTCTATATTGGATGCGCAGACGTGGACGTTAACTTGCTGATGTCACAATGCTTTATTTTTATTAAAATTGCTATATTGTTTTTAATTTATTATGAAATGATAAGATGTTTTCCAAAAAACTTCCTAACCTATTGATAAACATTTTTGTCACTGGAAGTTTTCCGAAAACGAAAATTCGTCACTTAACTTTTTCAATTGCAAATAGGAGATTCATTTTTCCGACAAAATTATTAAAATAATTGTTTAATGAGACATAGAATTTTTTGAGAAATTTTCAAATATTGTTTTACTTTTGGAATAGTTTGAAAAATATTGTGTGTAAATTTCGTGAAAAAATATTAATATTTAACGAAGTAGTCACGAGTTAAAGTAAAAAATTCATTAAAACTTCTTAGGTTAAAAAATCACATTTTTCTCAATTTACTTAAAAATGAAAAATTATATAAAAAATTTATTAGAAGAAAAGTTTCGCCTTGAAATTCTGTACAAGAAACAATAATTTGAAATTAATTTCGAACAACTTCAAAATTTTATCTCCAGGGGCAAATTGACTGGCCATGTATTCACGTGTGTGCCCTTTTAAGATCCGGAGCCTCAATTAGCCGGGGCCTACGGTGACGTTTT
The DNA here is from genome assembly GCA_032873175.1 of Leptopilina drosophilae. Lineage (NCBI taxonomy): Eukaryota > Metazoa > Arthropoda > Insecta > Hymenoptera > Figitidae > Leptopilina > Leptopilina drosophilae. The sequence goes on from CM065483.1 coordinate 25,934,227, forward strand.
AATGCAGACTTAAATATACTTCTTGAAGATGAAGTAAAAAAGTACAGATAACTGTCATAACCTGATGATTTTTATAAAATACAAGCTGTTTTATTAAAAGCTACAAATTTAATTTAATTTAAAAAGAATTTAAAGTTTCTAAGGAATATAACTTTGTTTCTTATTTCAAAAATTATTTAAATGTATATTTCCTTTGTAGACATTAAAAATTAAAATTATCCAATTTTTGATATTTAAAATAATTTTAAATCCATTATTGTAGATGAATGTTGACTTTTTTTTATAGATTTTGTATACATGTACACTACCGTCGAGAATTATCTGTACGGCTGCACGCGAACTGTCCAAAAACATATCAATCTTTAAATCACGATTTTTTTTGTAAATACGAATGTTAGAAAATTAACAAATATACCATTCGAAAGGTTATTAAATTCTACGATTAATTATACATAACTGGAAATTTTAATAATTTATACAAAGATTGCAGCAATCGACAAATTCAAGCAAAACTTTTACTTAATGTCGAGAAAGATTATTTAAACAAAAGGGAAGATGCAAACAATAAAGTAAGATGATGAAATTTATTCATTAGAGAGTGCTTTAATACTTTGGTATGTTATTTGGTTTTTATATCGTGCGTTTATGTCTATGTGCTAAAAAAATAAAAACGACGCGAAACTTACGGTCGGGTCACTTTATATCGTGCAGGTTGGGACACATGATTTTACAATTATGGTGCGTTCTGACATCGGAAATTCCACTTTAGAAGATCTTTCCAACCATATGTTAGAAAACGTGACATTCGGCATAGAACGGAAATTATGGGCACAAGTCAAAAAGTGTCCTGACCGTAGTGACTCTCCCCTACCTTTTCGACCACAAAAAAGAGTGATTTTCATAATTATTTTTAGAGTTCTCATTAAAACTTTATTGAAATAATGTACATTGTACCTGATAGTACATGTTGTCATGAAATTTTAGCAACTTTAAGGGGTCATGTAACTTTTTTAGGAATTAAAATCGGAAGTTTTTAAAAAATGTTTTGCTCATAAGTTTTAAAATATAATTGATCAAAAGTTTTTACATATCATTGTGTATGTTAAGAAGTCTTAAAAAAAGAATTTCATATTTTAAAAAACATAAGTATCTTCCTTCTACAGAGGGCGCTTTGGCCACTGGTAAAAATTATTGGTTGTCATTGTAGCTCATAGCAGAATCGTCTAAAATCAAAAAATCAAATTTTATTCCAAAATGGACGACTTAATACAGGACCTAAACCTCTGATTTACTACTAATGTTCAAAATTACTCTTTTTGTGTATCGTTATTGTTTAAAAAAATTGTGTAAATTTTTAGATTCAAAAACTTGCCATTTTCTTAATTTTTGATATTTTTAAGTATTTCGAGGTTTTGGTCCTGTATTAAGTCATCTATTTTGAAATTATTTTTTTATTTTAGATGATTCTGCTATGAGCTACAGTGACAACCGTAATTAAAAGTAATTTTTACCAGTAGACAAAGCGCCCTCTGTAGAAAGAAGGTATTTATATTTTTTCCAATCTGAAATCCTTTTTTTAAAGCTTCTTAACATACACAATGACATGTAAAAACTTTCGATCACTTATATTTTAAAACTTATGAGCAAAAATTTTTTTTAAATCATCCGATTTTAGTGCTAAAAATGTTACAAGACCCCTTAAAACTGAAAAAATATTAACACTTGTAGAAACTGTAGCTGTTTTACCAAAACACTTTATTTTTAAGGTGGCTTGCGGTGTGCATGGTAAAACGGGAACAACTCAAATCAAAAGCAAAGGAAAATTTGTTAGTTTACTATTTTATCTTGTTCGTGAACGAAGGGTTTTGAAAAAAAATTTTTTCTAGAATTGGCAAATGATATTCACCAAAATTCAAATTTTTCGGTTTTTAAAAACTGGTTTTTTGACCGAAAAAAAAATTTTGGTACAAATTAAAATTCCTTCGTTCACGAACTAGCTATTATATCTATAAAGAAACCCTGTAAACAAGCTGATCGCGTCAGCGGTTTTGGAGAAATCAGACAAACCGTAAGAGTTATAATACAATTTTAAGATAATAGCGATTGAAGTTTCAAGTTCAGCTCTGACCTCTGTAGAGTATCGCGCTAAAAATATCAATAACTTTGGTTCTAATGCACTGATTTCAATGAAAATTTGGGAAAACATTCTCGAAAATATGTATATTTTTAAAATTAGCAATAAAATTTTTTTCGATTTTTTGAGTCCCAAAAAGGTATGTAACCCCTTAAAGATTAATGTGTTTCTGGGCTGCGCGCGTGCAGCCGTACAGATAATTCCCGATGGTAGTGTAATATGTACATTTGTTATTCAGATACCACTATCTTTAAAAAACTGAAATATTCTACTCTGGGTTACATACATTATTTATTTGTATATTAATACAATTTAAATGACTTTACAATTTACTGTTTTTTCGAATTAAGCAAGAATAAAGTTTATTTGGACACAAAAACAATAAACTTATAATAGAAAAAATATCTTTTGTATAAGATATTAAAAGTCGAACTCTTGGGTTTTGAGTGAAGCTACTTTTTTATAATATATCATTTATTTTTTACTTTATTGTAAATATAATTGTGAAGCAGAACACAGTATAACAGTATCTCAATTTATTTATTTTTTGATAAGGAATAAGCTAATTAAAAATATTAGCATCTTATTAGTGCTGAGTATACATTTTCTCGATGTTGTTGTCGAAAAAAATCTCAGCTTTCTAATAAAAAAGATTTTAAAAAAAATAAAATAGTAGATTTTGTACAAATTAAAATATAAGGTTTATTTTTGAAAAAAATGTTGGAATTTAAAAGTACACAAAAAATGCTTTAAAAGTCACTAAATAAAAATCACTTAATTTTTCCAAAAGCTATGTCAACTTGAATATAACAATGTCCGTTTTTTTATTAAGGTGAGGTGAAGGTTAAAGAAATTATTGAAAGTAGCAATCAATTGTGATTTCTTCAATATAAGCACCTATGGTTTTATTACAAGTAATATAAAAATTATGATATTATTATTTTTTCTGTCAAAGAAGTTATCAAAAATATACAGTTGTTATTACAAAAATTATATAACACAATTAAAGGTTCATCTTTAAAGTTAAAGAGTTGCAAGAAAGAATTTCTTACCTAATGTTTGACAACAATATAATTCAATGAGAGTATAAAATTATGTAGCAATTTTACAATAAATTTTCTTCTCGAAAAACTGAAAAATGTAATTAGTGACAAAAATAATAATCCGCGAGTTAAATGTTAAATTTTTATTATTGATACAGGTACTTAATATTATTTATATAAAAAATACATTATTTCGATATTTTTAAGCTCTCGTAAATTTTATTGCATCTTAGTTGAACACCTAAATCGGTTAAAAATGTTGTAACATGGGGTACTTTATCCTTTTGTTTTCCGCTCTCAAGCACTGTGACTAGAGTCATTCTTGGATCAATGTTGTACATGGCGTAAGTATAACATTCCTATAAAAATATTAAAATATGTTAATTAATTTTGTTCCAGATTACAAATCTGACAAATCGATAATTCGACACCTACTGTGCCTAATATTTTACTATTCCAAAATAAAAATTAATGACATTCTATTTGAGCGATTCCATGTCAAGTGATCAAGGTAAAGAAAAATTGTTTTCCAATTGTGCCTAAGCTTGAGACTTTCATAGCACTAATAGATAGTAATTTTTGGTGAAAATATTTTTTCACTTAGTCCAATATTTTCCGAAGGGGAGGGGGTCAAAGTTTTGGGGGTTTATTCAAATTGATAATTTACTACTGTTAAAAAATTAAACAAAAAAGTTTGGCAAGGTACAGTTTTGATAGATTTTTTCGTGCACTTTCGATTGACAGTAAGCATTTTGAAAAAAATGTTTTGACCAAAAAAATTTGACTTTTTGGAGGGGTTATAGTCAGCAAATATATACATATCCCCACCTGTACTGTACTTATATTCGAAAAGAGCTGCAAACCATTTTTGAAACTCAGTCTTTTATCTGCCTTTGAAGTGTATTATTAATTTCATTAATAAATTGTCACTCTCTGAAGTGATAAAAAGTAAATTGTGTCTATTTAATAAATTAGACCGTAACATTTTGTTGATCCTGCCAGGATAGCAACTGAAGATATTCAATGTTTCAACAATAGATATAGAAAAATTTGTCACGAATTCAAGTATGCAATTCAATCAGAATACACAAAGTCTATTAAACGAAAAGTTGCAAACGAAAACGAAGAAAATGAAATTTTAAAAAGATACATGATGAACATTCGGCGAGATATAGGATTCAGATAAAGGCTCAACGACCGCAAAATTTAAACGAAGCTTGAAAGCAAGCATTGAACTAAAATTATGGTTTAAAGAAAGTAAAATATTAAAAACAGAAGCAATAAGTAAAATTTTGCCACGATTTCTAATCAGACCATATAAGTTAAAATCTATTCCTAAATATTTTACAAATTATCAAACTTTACCAAATAAAGTAAATGCACCTGCAGTGCAAGTCCCTGCACAGATAAAGCAGGTATCATGTTACAAATGTGGAAAGACATATGACAAAAGAATGTACCACAACATCAAATTTTCGCGACGGCTAGTTGCCGAAGAGACCACCGGAATTAAAGTGAGTGACACGCTAAGACCAAGAATTTTCAGACATTCAGTCAATGACCGAGGAAGATTCGACGTTTTTAGCATTCGACGAAATGACGATTCGACCATTTGCCGACTCGATGTTTTTAGCATTCGACCATTTGACAATTCGATGTTTTCAGCATTCGACCATTTGACGATTCGACTATTTGAAAATTCGAACAAATCGGGTTTCGACTAATGGAACATTCGACAAGTTGACAATTCCACCATTTGACGATTCTACGTATTGGCTACTCGATATTCTTAGCATTCGACTATTTGACGATTCGATGTTTTTAGCATTCGATCAATTAACGATTCTTTATTTTTAGCATTCGACCAGTTAACGATTCGACTACTTGATATTCGACCATTTGAACATTCGACAACTTGGCGTTTAAGGGAAAATCGTGCGTCTCGAAAAAACCAAAATTGTATCTCTCAAAATCTCTCTGTACTCCTAAAATAGATAGAATAAACACAAAATGTAAGCTACAATTTACTACTCAACATAAATGAGAGTGACAATCATAAATTTTAATTAATTGTTTAAAATAATATGTAAATCTTTGAGTCGAAAAATTAGGTCTAATATGTGGAACAATACATCGTTATATCCTACGAAAGACAACCACATAGAAACTTAGAATTACGTATTAAACCTTATTTAAATAAAAATGTAAAACTTAGGTTTTAGAGACTAAATCCTATCTAGCGAGAATGATGTTATAGTCAGCAAATTGTATATCCCCACCTATAATGTTTCATCTTCGACATAAGTTGCAAAACGTATTTGCAAGTTATTCTTATTTCTGCCATTGAAGTGTATTATTCATTTTATTAATAAATTGTTACTCTCTGAAGTGATAAAAAGTAAAGTGTGTCTATTTAATAAATCAGACCGTAACACCCCCAAAAAGTCAAATTTTTAAAAAAACTAAATTCTTTGGTCAAAATCATTTTTTCAAAATGCTTACGATTGCTGTCAATCGAAAGAGTATGAAAAAATCTATCGAAACTGTATCTGGGCAAATTTTTCAGTCTAATTGTTTAAAAGTAAAATGTTATTAATAGAAGCATTGTACCGTAATACTCCTTGATCACTTCACATGGAATAGCTCATATACAGGTAACACTGTGAATATTGTTCTACACACGTCGATGAAGTTCACAATGTTGACGATATTTTTTGTTGACATGTTTACTTTTAGAATTGTGAAAAAAATATTGTTACAAAATTTTTTAGCCACAAATTTGAACAGAAAATAATTTTTTATAATTATTATTGTTCATTATAAGTGTTGTGAACTCCACAAATTTCGAATGAAATAATACAGTCAGAAATTCTGTATTAAATAGGTAGTAAAAAGAGTGAGGCAAAATGGAGTACCTTTTTGAAATTGTTTGTTTACAGAGAAGGTGCTTTTTCATACAGTGTGTGAAATTGGTAAGTGAAATAATTATTAACTAAACTTAATAACTTTAACAAAAAAATATAATAAATAATTTAAAAAATTATGCTTTTTAACTTGAAAGTAAAAGTAGTCAATTTTATATCTGATCCTTGACGGTGATATCCTGGAAATAAAAAGAAAACTCATACGTCCAGGCACTAAGAAAACTGGAAGTTTGGACTAAACATTTGGATGGACTGATCGTTCATATTTGAGAGTTAACTATTTTAAAAGACTCTAAATATTTAAATATAGAATTTACAGATATTCGAGACATTTCTCTGGAGGGAAAATGAGTTTATAATAGAGGGACAAATTAACCATCTTGAGAAATCTCGTCCCTATCCTGTTTGGAGTGAATAAATGTGGCACTCTAACCCATAAATAAAACACATTAAATATCACGAAATAAAAAAATTAAAGAATTAATTAATTTATTAAAAGGACTATCCCAACTCCCTTCATAAGCAAAGGAAACATACACTTTTTTTAACTCTAAGTTCTCATATATATTTAATATGTCTCTCTCCAGTTTTCTCAGTGTGATAAGAATTGAATTTTGAAATGGAGCAGAAAATGAACTTAGAAACAGACTTTGACAAAAAGAATCAACTAGGAATTCTTTGGTTCTTTTTTGGATACAAGTCATCAAAATACACATTTAGCCCAATTGCCCTACAACCAACTTACTAGTCGACATTTGTTACACTATTATGCCAACGTGAAACTGCACTCTCAAAATGTAATAGTATATTGATATTTGTACTGTACCTTTTGATTTTTTTCATTAACAAATATAATTTTATCCATTGCTTTAAGATCTGCATAGCGGTCCTGTATGCGTTCTCTTATATTATCCCAAGGAGATATAGGTTTCTGTAAAAAATACCTGTAGAAGAAGTTAAGATCAATAATTGAATCAAATTTTAATAAGCATTTTTCGGCTTTTCATTTCTTTATAGTGATGTCAATTTTCGAAAACTGTAGTATATATGTCGTAGTCAAATAGAAGAATCAGGCATTAGCTTAATTCCCATAGACATTAAGCTAAATTTAGAAAATACTGTCATCGAATATTCATTCTCTTCTATTTGCCGAGAACACTTCAGGCAGTTAATGTTCAGTAATTACTAACTGAATTCTGGCAGATAAAAGAATGCGCGCCCTCCACATGTGCATTCTTTTGTATGCCTAAATTTAATTAATGCCTAGGAATTAAGCTAAATGTCTGATTCTTCTATTAGCCTACGACATATATATTTCATCAGGAAGAACAAATGTCCTGATGTATGTGTGTGTATGTCACTAAATCTTGGGGACAAATTTTCTCTTACACTTTGTTTTGATGGATTTTGATAAAATTTGATAAGTGTAATACGGTCACAAATACCTAAAATCTGACAGAAGCATTTTCAAAAATATCTAAAAAAAATTGCTTCTAGCAATCTTTTAGTTTTTTCATGGGGTCTTCGGATAATTCTGTAATTTGGCGAAATTGTTACATTTGATAAGATAAATAAATATACCAAAGAATTTAAAAAATTTTTTTTAATAAACATAAATTACATAAATAAATATAAATTTTTCTGCAAAAAACAATTTTTTTAAGAAAGACCAAAGTTTTAAAACTGATGGAATTCTTTTGAAACTTATTACCATGCGATTTCTGAGATCACTGATAATCAATCTGTTATCATGTACTAAAAATTAAAAATGGCGAAACTAATATGGCGGCTAATTCTTTAGCAATTCGGTTTGGAACCGTTTTTTCATTTGAACAGGATTCAGTTCTAATTATTGTCAACATTGCTCGAAGAATTTCCATCTCCCACTATTTCGCTGCAAAAGTTCATAATTAATGTAATGTTTTATTATATTCATGTATTTTATTTTCTATTAGTTTTAATAACCTTTATATAATGAAGCATCTAAGAGAACTTGGAACATCATTCTTCTTTGGTTTTTGAAGACCATTAATTAAAATCAACGAAATTTTCGGATCACAGAGATAAATAGCTCGATTAGTGCCAGAATTGTAGTGCACCTTCGCTAAAATAAATCATAGGAATAGGGAATTGTTCCGCTATATCACATTCATGCTGCAACTACTTATGAATAGCTGGACTTATTTATGACCACGGATATAAAGCGTAATTCATTTTATAAGTTTCCTTTAAAAAGTGACAGAGCTTTTTCAAATGTAATTAGTGTATAAATTTAAACCTTCCGAAAATGCTACAATATTATCAAAACATCTGGGTGCTACATTTCCAGTATATGATGGTCTACGGCCTTGTAAAATTTGATCAACTCTGACACCATTTTTTCAAAAACTTTTTTCTGCTCATCGTTATTTTCTGTTGTCATACTGTTTTAATTTTACAATATATTTAATATTAAATGTTAATAGTAATAATATTAATTATATTGTAACTGAACTTGCTTTGAAAAAAAATAAATGCATTAATAACAATATAAAATATTTTCAACAGAATTATTTTACTAATAAGATATTTAATCAGAAAAATAAACATTGCTATTTTTAAATATGTTTATTAATATGGAAAAGAATTCCTGAAGTGGCCCCCTTATTTTCTTTTAGTTAATGGAAATAAATGATACTTATATATTTTGATAGTCCATGATGTCACTAATAACACCTCCAAACGATTTTTCAAAATGTTAATTTTTGTAATTTTATAAACAATTAAACTTTTTGCACCGTTTTAGAAAAAATTGAATTTCTCGAAATTGCCTAAACCGATTTCAATGAAACTTGCATCGTTAGAAAGTTTAATTTGTTTAAAATTAAAATTTTTTTTTTGTATTACAAAAAGTTTACATTTGTTTACGATCACCTTAAAAATGATTAGTAACTTTTGATCATATTTTTATCTCGTACAGTTTTATAGCTATTCAAACTTGAAAAGTGACCGACTACTGTCTGGTTTACCCTACAAATAAGCCTAAATTAAAATATAAATTTGAAAAAAATTTTTTGGTTGAGAGGAACCGAAGTTAACTATTTGTTAACTAACATTGTTTATAACAAATGAAAAAAATTGTATTCTTTATTTTTCATTTACAGAACATATTACATGATTTTCAATTAATTCTGGTCATCTGCAGTAATAGAATTAAATATTCAACGTACTTTTTTAAAAAATTGTGTTAATTTGTTAACTTTGACTAAAATAAATAATTATAAACAATTAAAAATTTGAAAAAATTTAGTTCTCTTCAATTAAAAAAACAACTCAAATCGGTTGAAAATTGTAAGCGCCAGACATTTTTGAACAGTAAATTGTACAGAAATTCGACTGTGGGGTCGTGTCGCACCGTGAGCATTAGATACCGAGAAAGCTCGCGCACGGCGAGACTAAAAATGATATAACTTCTAAACTTTTAGAGAGTTCCGGTTTTTTATTTTTGCTATGGAATCATGAAAAGTCCCTCTTTATGATGCTATAAAAAAGTGACCAAAATCGATTGCGAACATTGTTTATTTATAACAATAAAAATTAACAATATAATTTGTTTAAACAAATTAAACTTTTTATTCATATTATATTTTTTTCTGGATAGTACATTTTCTAATTTCTCTAACGATGCAAGTTTCATTGAAATCGGTTTAGCCAATTTCCAGAAATTCAATTTTTTCTAAAACGGTGCAAAAAAGTTTAATTGTTTATAAAAATTACAAAAATTAAAATTTTGAAAAATCGTTTGAATGTGTTATTAGTGACATCATAAACTATCAAAATATATAAGTATCATTTATTTCCATTAACCAAAAGAAAATAAAGCCACTTCAGGAATTCTTACCCATATGTTATTTTTATATTAATTTTCGGAAGCTTTAGATTTAGACACTCAATTTGTTTGTAATATTGCCTGTGTTTAAAGCTATTTAAGAGCAAACTACAATTGCATTTTAAAAAAGTTCCGTCACTTTTCAAAGGAATCTTATAAAATGAATTATTGTTTTATACTCCATGCCCTATTGGCCTTACGCACTTGAACAAGAGTCCCCGAGGAATACTTTTTTGTATTAAGCATAACCATTCTACTTATTAAATTTCTATATGGGTGATTCTCCATGAAACCGACAATTTGGTTAGTGTTATTATTTTTTTTCAAAAAAAAAAATAAAAAATCATAATGTAAATTTTAAGTATGATAGTCAAGAATGAAATATCTGTTACGGGCCAAACAAATTGTTTGTAATTTTTGTATTTTTTAAACAATGTAACTGTTCATGCATCCATGTAGCATAATTAGTTGCCATAGTTTTGTTATGTTAACAAAATTGATAGTTGAACTGATAGAAATTGTTTTTTGTTTAATTCAGGATTTAAAAATCTACTTCAGGAAATTTATGCAGTACCTTACGGTAATGTATAGAAATTTATGGTAATTTATAAAAATTTATAGTCATTTATAAAAATTGTGAGGTAATTCATAATATTATTACAAAACATAATTCAAGATTCGAAAGATTAATGCAGGAAATTTATAGTAATTTATAAATTTTTGAGGTACTTAAATAAATTTTTTTGAGTAAATTAAAAGAAAATTTTTAAAAACTATTTTTTAAAATTTGTGGAAATTTTATAGGGTAATTTATGGAAAATTTATGTTGTAATTTTATGGAAATATATGTTTGTAATTTTATAAATTATTTTAAATCATTTATCGTAATTTATTAACATAATTTAAATGAAAATAAAATTCTTGGCAACTTTCAGAAGTTAGTACGTTAACTTATGAAAATTTATAAAGTAATTAATGTCAACAACTTACTAAAATTATAGTTTAAACAAGGTATTTTTTATTTGTTCAATTTTATTTGGAAAAAATTACAAAAATTGTTGTAATTATACACTTGTTTAAACCACAAGTTCAATGAAAGACAAAAAAGGCTTCACCATGACGCTGAAGGCTTCACCATGACGCAAAATAAATACTGTTTTTTAAAATAAATTATTAGCAATTTTCAATCGATTTCATATTCCTATCTTTTATATTCACTGAAATAATACGACTATACATTATTTGCTAAAAAAAAATTATTATTTTTTTTATTTATTATGAAAAATGTGAAGGCTTCACCAAGACGATTCTGTGATTCCCTGTACAGAGTTGACGCTTAAATTATAAAAAAAATGAAAAAAAGTATAACAATTTTTTTCTTTCGTTGTGAAACACTATTGAGGGAACTAAATTGTTGCTTGTACTAAAGAATACCGAAATTCTGATTTTATTTTTATGAAATATTTCAATTTTTTAAAAAGGCTTCACCATGACGCACAAAACTGGGGATAAGAAATAACATCAGAAAAAAAATTAAAAAAGTAATTTTTTTACAACCAATTTAATTTTTTCAATTTTACACACTTATACATTAAAAAAATGTTATCAATCATTATTTTTATTTGAGAATTTGACTATAAATATTTATTTTTGTTTTGTAACTGACTCATGGGACAGGCTTCACCATGAAGATTTGGCTCTTAAATTTGCATTAAAAAACATTTAATCTTAGAAATTAAAGTTGCTATTGGTTTTTGTTTGTAATCACCAGAATTACTTTTTTACGTTGGATTCATTATTATATGTGCAATCTGTTTCTTAAAAAACACTAGGGACATGAAATTGTCGGTTTCGTGGAGAATCACCCATATATTAACCTAATTTGGATCGACAGCCGGCTTTATTAGGAGTACTCGTATTCGCCTGAACCACCTGTTAATTAGATTTTCTCGCCAGAGGAAAGGAAAATTGTAGAAAATCTCTCTTGAGTACAACCGGTTTTATCGTCAGTCATGTTCTAATGGTGTGTACCGGACAATAATCGACAGTGCACATCATTATATCTCGACGTCAAACCTTCCGCTTGATAAATCACGAAAGTATTGAGAAAAACACCGGGCTATAGCGGGCACCAATGTGGTCACCCATCCCAAGTACTAACCGTACGGAATGTTGCTTAACCTCGGTGATCGCAAGCCACAGAGTCTCAACCACTGTGATTTACCATCGGTTGTATAAAATGAATTATATCATTATATATATATATATATATATAATATATAATATATATAATATATATATATAAATATTATATATATATATATATATATTATTATATTATATATTATTATTATTATTATGAATTATATATTAATTATATGAATTATATATTATATAATATGAATTATATGTATTATATATGAATTATATGCATTATATCCGTGATCAAGAATAAGTCCAACTATTCATAAGTAGTTGCAACATGGATGTGATATAGCGGAACAATTCCCTATTCCTATGATTTATTTTAGCGAAGGTGCACTACAATTCTGGCACTAATCGAGCTATTTATCTCTGTGATCCGAAAAATTTCGTTGATTTTAATTAATGGTCTTCAAAAACAAAGAAGAATGATGTTCCAAGTTCTCTTAGATGCTTCATTATATAAAGGTTATTAAAACTAATAGAAAATAAAAATACATGAATATAATAAAACATTACAGTAATTATGAACTTTTGCAGCGAAATAGTGGGAGATGGAAATTCTTCGAGCAATGTTGACAATAATTAGAGCTTAAATCCTGTTCAAATGAAATAGCTGTTCCAAAAATACATTAAGTTGGGCAACCCAATTATATTCGGACTTTACTACGATTCATTAAATTCAACTTGACGCATAAAACAACTGAGACAATCGAGTCTGATTCATATATAATATTTTTATAACATACTGATATTTTTTTCGTGTATAAGTATTGAAAAAATTTAGCATTAATTTTTACATAATTTTATGAATGTTTTTTTCTTTTAATAAAATAAACATAGCGATTTTTTTGATTAAAATTAAGAAAATGAAATTATTTTTTGAAGTTGCAAACATGCAAGATTTTATATTGGAACAATCCCTTTGCCCCTCACCACTTTTTGGACAATCCTTCCAGAAAAATTTTTTTAAATCCTTTGGTACATTTTATTTTACTTATCAAATATAACAATTTCACCAAATTACAGAATAATCCGAAGAACACATGCAAATTGTAATTTTTCTTACCCATACTTAAAAAATACTTAAACATTGTATTTTTCACAAAAATAATTTACATTTTGTTTTTTTAATTTTAACTTAACACTTTAAAATAATTATTCTACACTGAAAAAAATGTATTTATGGTACTGACAAAAATATAGCCAATTCTCACATATTATATTGATGGATATTGAACTGGCATGCAGTGTTGCTGTTTCAGCCATACATCCCTAACCATACTTGTATGTCAAAATTGACATTATCATTTTTTTCAGTGTATTAATAAAATATTAAGAAATTGGTGTATATATTATATTGTGGAAGGTAAATTGTTATAAAATGAACAACTTGTTCAAAAAATGTTTTAACATACTTACACTTGGACAGCAAACGACAAGAGAAAAATCATCTCCGACTTCAAGTTCCTTCTTAGGATGCCTGTATCCAGGTCCAGAATCTTGAGTACCTCGTGAATCAGATATTATTAGAACAGCCAGAACATCATATTTTCTTTGAAAGCTTTGCAATCTAAAACGAACGTTCTTTATATTACGAATAATAATTATAGTGTTCGTAGAATAAAACATTTTGATTTTTATAGCCCAAAGTATGACCTAATCAAATTTTTAAAACAGGAGTGAATCAACAATTAGTCTTACTTGTGATAGTAGTCGACATTTTGTCTACTCATTATGCTTCTCATTTCTCCAGAAACTCGCTTGTTGACTTAATGTTGTATGAAAATATAATGAACACTTGGATAAAATGGCACTTCTCAGTTTTACCAGCCATTGGTATAATGTAGGTTGCTGATTTGTTTTTAAAAATGTTGCTCCAAAACCAAGTTTCCAAGACTTGTGATAAAAGAAAAATTGCAAAATAAATTATACTATAAAAATTAATAATAGTAATGCACTACCGTCCACAAGTAATGAGGACGATTACACGCGACTCTTTAAAAAAACATAATGTCACTTCATCAAGCATATCTCGGCAATAAAAAAGAGATACAAAAAAAACTTAAAAACAGTTGGAAAGCTTATTAAATTTTGCGTGAAGCAAGCCATTTCTTTAATTAGTTTTTGAGTTGTAGAGTGAGAAAAAAAAAACAAAAAAATTATCAACTTTTCTCATTATGGTCTCTTTACAAAATTTATATAAATTTTTCTAGATTTTCGAAAAATTTGATAATTACATTCTCGTAATATAAGAAGGTAAAAAAACGGTTGTAAAAGGTTTTTGGTCAAAAATTGACTTTTGTTAATTTTATGAAGTCTTTACGTTTTGGGGTCCCCTGAATCCGAAAACATGGTTCGGCGATGGTGTATGTCTGTCTATCGGTCTGTAGACACAAAATGTTGTTCCCTCGATAACTCTTGAAAAACTTATTGGATCGTTTTTAAATTTAACACACTTAAAGTTGTTGTAAAAATTAAGACTAAGTTCGTTATCCAGCCATTTTCGTTAAAAAACTGCAATAGTTTCAAAATTTTTAAATTTAAATTTTTTTGAAATTCAAAGTTTTTAATTTTATATCATTTTAGATTAGGAAAAAATGAACAACTTTTCTCTACAATACTTTTTAATTAAAATTCATATTTCGGAGTTATAATCTCTTACATGGTAAAAAAGACTAGAAAATCCCAAAATAACGTTTCAAATAAAAAACATTATCACATTAATTTCCACATAATCCCACCCCAATACGCTCAAAAAACATATTTATAGCCATAAAACTTGTAATTACTAAAAAAACCACTGTATATGTATTTTTTATTATTTTTTATCAAAAATCCGATATTCTGATTCAATTATTATCTCCAAAACTATTGCATATGGAACCTTGCTTCTAGAGACCTTTTTGATCGTCTCATCGTCAACAACAACTTTGCTGTAGACAACATTTCACCAAACCGTATACTCTTCGAGTTATTTTCAAAAAAAGTAATTATATATGGCTTATTTTACGCAAAATTTAATAAGCTTTCTAACAGGTTTAAAGTTTTTTTGTATCTCCTTTTCTTGCTGAGATATGCTTGAAAAAGGGATGTCATGTTTTTCCATAGAGTCGCGTCTGATATTCGTGAACGGTAGTGTATATAAATAGAACTTTTAAATTCTACTTATTTAAAATTTCTAACTTAAAAAAAATAACTTAATTATAAATAACTTTTAAAAGTTATTCTTAAATTTCTTTTGTGCTTATAGATCTTAACAATAAATTTTAATTGAGTATTATGTAACTAACTTAAATTTTTTTTTTAAATTCTCAAAATTTCAATTATCTTTATAAATATGAAAATTCTTCTTTAAAATTCAATTACTTTTAAACATTTAAAAAAAATCTGTCCAAAAATTCAATTATCTTTATAAAATATCAAAAATAACTTAACACAGAACAATTTTTTTTACTAAAACTTTTTGCTTTAACTTTAATTTTCTAAAAGTTTTAAAAATTTCAGTCGCATTTTACTAAAAAATCTCGAAAAAGTCGATTAGTAGTCGCATCTTTTCATAAAAAAGTCGAAAAAAAAGTCACATTTCCTTAGAAAAAGTCGAAAAGGTCGCACAATCCGTGCCCTGATTGAGAGATAAAGAGTGATAGAGTAAGAGATAAAAAGAGATTAATACACCCCCAAAAGTGAAAAGGTAGTTCAATAAAAATATCTTTCAAGCTAGTGTGGCGAAGTGACATGTGTATTCGACTTGCTTCCCTAAGGTTCAGGTTTCGTGCCCTCATACGTGCGAGAGTTTTCAAATTTGGTTTTAAGTGTTATGTGTACCAATGTTGGTTAATAATGTGAAATGAAAATATATAGATATAACCGTAATGATACAAGAGTAAGAGAGTAAGGAAATTCAAATTTCTCTCTTCCTCTCAGTGCCTTTACCTACTCGATGTATCAAGTACTCGATTTAAATTCGAGCTTTATAAAAAATAAAAAACAAAATAATAAGTTAGAAACATATCAAATTCCCCTTAAATGTCTTACGTTAGTTAGTTTTTTTTAACCTAAACGATTTTTATAGCTCTCTACATCAGCGCATTTGTTTGAAAGAGAAGCAAAATTTACTATTTCTTGAGCAATTTAAAAATTACTACTTAAAAGTAGTAATGTTTGATTGAAAATCAGTATCTTTATTACTATTTATTTTTTTGCATGTACTGTCTAATAGTGTCATTTCTGAGTATATGAAATATTGAATTAATCTTTTTCTTTGAAATCTCGATATAGTTACTCACCTCCTTATTTTTGGAGAGTACGTTCCCAAGCTGACATTCGAGCTTGAGCTCCATATAGGGCCATTAAAGAAGGCAAAAACCTCCAATTTTGTATCTCAACGTGTGCTTTCATAAGTTGTGCTAGAATTTCACATTCTTAATCTAAATAAAAAATAAAGAATTATTATTGAATTTTGGATCTGGACTCTAAAACCGCCTCTTCATTTTTAACTCATCCAAAAAAAGGTGGGTCTGATAATTACTGACGGTTTTATAAAAGCAAACTGCTAACTGTAAAATCGAAATATAAACTTACGTTAAAGCTGCCTTAATCGCCGTTAATGCTAAAATGAGAACAAGATAAGGAATGTGAGAGTATTATGGCTTCAATAGTTTGTAACAAATCAGGGTGGTTCATTGTTCGGTGACTGGTACTCATATTATACATACTTTTCATAACTGCAAAGTGTAATATCATTAATTTTAATAATCAATGTTGTATAACTAGGAAATATATTCGGGCGATTTAATTTAATAATGTCATGTTGATGTCCTGACTAAAAATCTGAAATACTAGTTCATATTAAAAAATTTTAAAGTCAATTAATTTTCTTAATCACTCCTTCTACTTAAATTAATAATTCTTAGTCGCTAGAAATTTCGGCAGAAGAATTAAATGTCTATATTTTAATGTTGCAATTGTACTAACAGAATAATTTTTGATCCAGTGCTAGAAAAAAAATCAAACCCGCCTGTCCATAAGTTTCATATTTTTAAGTAATTATCGTACATTACACGTACTTTAAATATCGCACGATTTTAAACTTAAAAATAAAGTCTTTCTTTTTCGAAATTGAGAAATGAAGCAAAATGTCAGTGGCGTTCCCCTCAAAAAATTCTGTTTCTTCCAACTAATTATTTTATTTTTAATAAATTGGTGCTAAATTTACTTCTTATAATCAGTTAGTGAAAACCTGACGTCGGTTTGTAATTTATAAGCTGCTTTTATTCTCATCATTCAAATAATTGTCCATCATGAATTATAGTCAACTAATATAGAGTATTATCAATTTCAAAAGCCCAACATCGAAAAAACATATGTTGATAACATAAAAAATGACATTTTTAAGTTTAATCACCTATTCACATAAATCTATATTACTGACAAATCCATCAATTGCATCCTGGCCGAAACAAATTGGCACAATTGACTTGACACTTCAGCAAACGGTCGCTCCTACTGCGTTTGTTTTCCCTTCGTCATTTCTTCGACTCTCTTCAAGTCTCCTTTTAGTGATTCGTAAATTGTCTTCAGAGAATTCTACAATAAAAAAATATATATATATATTAGGGTGGCTCTTATTTACCAACTTGCAGATAAGTTTTAGGACCCCCTTCTTCATCAAATCTTTGGTCCAAATTATGGAAAAAATTTGACTAAAATATTTATTTTAAGGTTGATTAACCCTCTCCCGTAAGCGCCTACTTTTCCCATTTAAAATACATGGAATTTTTTAAACTTTTGGTTCCTTTAAAAATAATTTTTCTAACTTAACAAAATTTTTATAAATCGGTTTCTAGATTCTTAAAGTGCAAACTTTTACCTTTAAAATTAAACTAAAATACAAAATTTTCGGTTCATAATTAAATAAGTTATGAAGCTTTTAATATAGAGTTTAGTAGATTTAGCCAAATTTTTAATAGTCAAGGCCTAGGTAAAAAATTATTTATACGAACTTCATACGAAATTCCAGGCGTATACATATATAAAATTACAAGCGAAATTAATTCGAATTATGTACGAATTTCAAATGGGAAATTTGAACGAATATTTTTTAAAGGAATTGTAGATGACATTTTGTGCCAAATTCCATACGAATTTGCGTGCAGAAATTTTGTAAAAAAAATTTCCAAAATTAATTCACCCGATTTTCGTATTGAATTCCATACGGAAATTGGATTGAAAATTTTCGAAAAAATTTTTCTTAGTTGACTTTTCGCGTATTATTCGTTTCGAAACGTTTATAAATGCCGCTAGAATTTCGCTAGTGATTTTAAACGAATTCGCTCGAATTTTGAATAAAATTTGTATGAAGTTCGTTCAAATAATTTTTACCTGGGCTTTAAACTAGTAAAATTTGGCTAAATCTATTAAGAGGTAATATACCTTTTTGACCCACCAAAAAGAGTGATTTTTATAATTATTTTTAGAGTTCTCATTAAAACTTTATTTAAATAATCAACATTGTACCTGATAGTACATGTTGACATAAATTTTATCAACTTTAAAACCGAAAAATAAATTAACATTTGTAAAAACTGTAGATGTTTTACCAAAACACTTATTTAAAGTGACTTGTGGTGTGTACGATAAAACGAGAACATCTCAACTAAAATAAAAAGCAAAGGAAAATTTGTTAGTTTACTAATGTTATCTTGTTCGTAAACGAAGGGTTGTAAGAAGAAAATTTTTTTCTAGAAATGGCAAATGGTATTCACCAAAGTTGGAAGTTTCAGGTTTTTAAAAAACTGGTTTTTTGAACGAAAAAAAATTATAACTTTTGGTACAAATTAAAATTCCTTTTGTTCACGAACTAGCTATTATATCTGCAAAGAAACCCTGCAAAGTCCAAGCTTGATCGCTTTAGCGGTTTTAGAGAAATCATGCACACCGTAACAGTAGTTTTAAAAAATAAACTAAAATATCAAAAAACTTTGGTTCTAATGCACCGATTTTCAATGAAAATTTGGGAAAAACATTCTCGAAAATATGTATACTTTTAAAATAAGCAATAAAAATTTTTTTTCGATTTTTTGAGTCCCAAAAAGGTATGTAACCCCTTAATCTCTATATTAAAAGCTTTATAAACTTATTTAATTATGAACCGAATAAATTTTGTATTTTAGGTAAGTTTTAAAGGTAAAAGTGTTGCACTTTAAGAATCTAGAAACCGATTTTAAAAAATTTTGTTAAGTAGAAAAATTATTTTTAAAAAACCAAAAGTTTAAAAAATCCCATGTATTTTAAATGGGAAAAAGTAGGCGCTTACGGGGAGAGGGTTAATCAACCTTAAAATAAATATTTTTGTCGAATTTTTTCATAATTTGGGCCAAAGATTTGATGTAGAAGGGGCCCAAAAGTTATCTTCAACTTGGTTAATAAGAGCCACCCTAATAATATATACATAGTATGAATACTTGACTATAAATTCACCCCTTAAGCGTGAGCGCTCATTTTAACGCCGCATAGAAAGTCCTCTTTCGCACTCGTGGACTGATGCATAGTTAGGTGTTGTTACTGTATACCCAGTTGGACACAAAAAATCGCATTACATTTTAAGAATGTTCCCTAAACGTTTTTAGAACGTTTTATGTCCCTTACCAGACATGAAACATTTTATATATGTATATATAATTCGATAAATGAACCCTCCTAATTTTTTTTACAACTAGTTATCAAGTCACATTCAGGACTCCGTGTTTGGTTGCCGGAGAGTTAACACATTTGAATTTTGGTCAGGCGATACGTTTAACCTACGCCTTTAAATATTATAATATAATAAGTAATATAATAAATGAGTTATTACAGTGTTTAAGGAAAGAATCAAATGGATTATCTAGCATAATTAAGGAATGAATCTAGCTAAATTGATTACTCGTACAAGTGGAAATACCAAATAATAGTAACACAATCATCCTGCCTTAGGTCTTCGCTCATAAAGAAACTGGCTTTTGGACTTGGATAAAGGAGCAATCTAATACCTAATTCAATTATATTTGCATTAATGGACTGGATTTAAGGATCTATGAATTTTACATTGGATAAACTGTATAATTGCCTGAATCGTGTGAATAGAAATACAACGTCTGGAGAGAATATACAATTTGAAAATCTTCTACCAGTCATCAAGTAAACAAATGTCACCTTTAACTCAAGTAAGAAGTCGTTTGTGTTTTCATCTATTTCCTTTACTGGATTTGAAACTTAAAGATTAGTGCTTAAATGAAGTCAACTGGCTTGAGGCGAGGGCTGAATTCTTAAATAAATAGCGGGGATTCTAGACATAGCGGAAATTAAGACTAAATATATAAAAAATAAATTATCAATAAATTGCTATACCTTCAATAAAATGTTGTGTTGCATAAATTATTATTTAGTTTTCGAATATTTGTTAATAGTCGATAACAACAATTACTAAAGGTAATTGGAAATTAGTACAAAATATTAAAACTAAATATAGTTTTATTTAATTGAGCGTGAGAAATTATATTTACTTTACTTTTATTCAGATAATTTAAACACCAGTGTTTTCGTAGCTCAAAATATCATTTTATAATCACAACTTTCTAGCCTCTACAAGTAATCAAACCTCACCTTGAGAGAAATATAAATCAAATAAATTAAATGTAATTATATAAATACTGAAACTCTGTTTCCACCTTCTATCACACAGCTCATTCACCAATACCCAACATGGACAGAAGGTCAATTACGACTATATTATTGTCTGTGATATTAATTTTCAAGGATAATTATAGAAATTGGAATTTCGATTTGACAAAATGATTTTATTAAAATAGAAAACAGGGCACTACGTATAGAATTAATTATATTGATTAAATTAAAACTAACCTTACCTAATTTGTCAGGAAAGGAATACAAAAAACAAAGTAGTCAACAAGAGGATTTTGCATTGATACATAATGGAAAAGTATCCAGGAGGATAACGGAATCCAACAACAATCACAAAATGGATAAGAGTGAGAAATATGCTCAACAAACAACGGAAGAAAAATGAATCGGTCAAATTTAAAACACGGCCCAAAAGGAAGAGGATTTAATGGACCTTCATCTCAACTCTCCCAATCATCTCAAATATCTGAAAAATTCAGTTCTAGACCCGGAGTTCAAGTATGTCTTTTACTCGACCTCTCCCACATCTCCGTTAACATCGGAAAGACTACGGGAAGTTAACGGAAAACTTGCTTAGCAGAATACATGAAAATGAAACAAGGTTTTAAACGGACTTGGTCGGAGAATAACCATGTCTCACAAAATAAAAGGAACCTTTCGAGAACCTCCTTAAGTCCAAGACTTTCTCCAAACTTGACTAAAAGAAACAAGAATAAGAAAAGAGAAGAACTATGAGGAAACCCAAGAAGGAAATAATAACAATTACACTCAAGAGAATTATAATAACCAACCGATTGCAATCCAGAACCCCACAGAAGAGGATCAGGGGGCAATAACATCAATCTCAGGGAACACTAGATTTACAGAAGGTCAGAAACATGAAATTAAGTATAAAATCAATTCAAAAATAATTCGACATCTTCACAACAAAATTTTACACCCAATAGGGAAGACATCAGGTCACAACAGCATACTATAAAAGATCCCAACCAAGAATGGATCGTTCGAGGACTATAATGCCTCTATAATGATACAATATGATGAGCACAATGAATCGCCTTTTTTTGGTCCTTATGGAGTCGTCCAGAGATGATAGAAATATAGGGAGATATGACGCTATCGCTCAAGGAAAATTAATTGCACAACTGATTAAAGGCGAAAGAAGAATCTTTACAAGTGATAAAAATCAAGTTAAAATTTGGTGCAACGACAGAATTGTTGCTAACATCCTCCTTGAGTCAGACATTCTTACACAAAAAGGGTACACACAACATTTGTCCCAGAATTCTTACTGTATAAAAAAGGTTTTATAAGAATTCGTCCGCAACATTCTGTTACAGAAATAATAAACAATATGGACGAAGATCAAAAGGAAATGTTGATCACTGCATTAAAAGAAAGAAACAATAGAGAGAAATGATTTAAGGAACTCTTGACATTATTGGACTTAGTTTTTCTAGAACGATTCTTATATGCCAAGAATTTGTCTTTTATCTGGAAGTGGTACGAATATTCCGTAACACCCCAAATCTATTACCCAATCCCCAAACAACGTGTAACCTACTGCCAGCACTTTCGGAGACATGTTTCACAAACTCAAATGCGAAGCCACCGTACCCAATATGTGAATACTGTGCTGAAATAAAAAACTGCATCTAATCTTATGCGTACAGACCCTCGCGGAACCACATTTAGTTTGTGCATCCAACTGCTTCAGAAGAGTTCAATAGGCATCCTCTTTTAAGGGAATCGTGTCCAGTTTAATAACTCCTGTTACAAATATGAAATCTGAATGGTATAAAGGAGATACAGGGAGAGATACATTACCTAATGAATATTGCTCGAGGATTTTAGCGATGTAAATCAAATTGATGGGTGTGTAGGAAAGGATGGAGTAATCCAAGACCTTTTTCCAAGAGAAAAAATCTTAGACAGTTAAGTCCGGGTATAGGGTGAGGACCCATCAAATGTGACATCTAAAAGAGTTCATCACAATTAAATCATAACCACATAAAAATAATATAGTCTAATTTGAATAGTTAATAGGAAAAATACTGGAAAGAATTTGGATCTACTTTATTTACTAATTTAAGTTTAGCACAAAAATGAAGATGAATTAATTGAATCTATTAAAATTTAGTTCGAAACTGTCGTATTAAATTTTACACAACGATTATATGCCCAAGGATTTAAAATACTACCAATTCATTTCGTCGTAGATCTTACCATCATAGTTAAAACTCTCGAAAGAATTGGTAAGCTCATCCTCCGGTTCATCTCAGACCGCTGCTCATGCAAATTGCTCATTGACATTATGTGCCACACCAAATTATACAACTATAATACTTATTTTTCAGGTACATTAAATCTAATTAATTACTATATATCCTATCTCCAACACCGACTCTCCAATTCATCTTTTATATTATTAAATTGGAAATTTCAAATATATAATTAGACTCAGGTTCAAATATAATATTATGTGTTTTTTAATTAAATCATGAGAATTCGAAGAAAATTCTATTGTTGTGTAAATGATATATTATCTAAACATTGAATTCAACGGATCATTTCCGAGTAAGGAATTTCTGACTCGGAATTGAAGTTGAATTCACAGGTTTAATATTTAAAACAGCCGAGTGAATTTGCCCGAGTGATAATTTCATTTACTAATTTTTATATGATCTATTGTTAATTAAATATTAACTATATGAAGTGTTAAATGCATTATGGACTCATAAACATTAAACTATGACAATCATCAGACTAATTTTTTTAGATGTGTCACGTGGAGATGCAGAGAAGTATTGTTTAATAAAGAATAAAAGAATTATGAATGCCATGGTATCAACAAGGAAAATCTGGTTCTCTATCGCAATAAATGATGACTTGGCTGACTCCGGACATCAAGCCAATTAGCACTTAAAAGGATTTCACGCTGAGATGCGCTGCGGCCGGATTCTTCAAAGGCGGTGGCTTCGTGATGATATCTGATAAAAAATTTAAAATTTGAGCAAAATCTAATTCACGGGATTTCATTTAGCGGGGGGTAGGGTAATGGATAATATAGGAGCTGCAAAATAAAAACTAACCGAAGGGTTAGTCAAAGACAGTCGTCAAACCGCGGAAAGTGTCCTTAGATCTATGTCCTGGTCTCGGCACCATTGGGATGTGGTCTATGAATGCTGGGGACGCTGATGGAAAACTTTGAAAGTGACCATCTTTCCAGTCATGATGAACATATACATCATAATTTTCTGATGCTATGTGCCAAGCTCAAATAGGATAACATTAAATATGGATAGATTGGGTCCTGTAATCGTTCCAGCTCTTGAAACAATCCAAGTAATCAAATACTACAATCACACTTGGTAACACCACCGTACCAAAATTATGGACAGATTCTCTGACACTTTTATATCCAACCTTAAGAAAGCTGGAGCATATTTGGTCCAAACAGTTAGTTATCGAAAATCAAGCCGCTTTGGTGGACAATTTCTTGTGAAAAAGTCTGATAAACGTAAGGAAATTAGCGAAACGTCAAAATATTTATTTAACAGTTCCTGCAGAACAGCAAAAAAATCTCTTTCAAGGAACTGGTGTAACTCAATCAGATCCAGCGATGGGGTTCCAAATGAATATGGAGTCTTGTGAAAAACGTTCCAAAGAAGAAATTACACTTTCAATAACAAATTCTTCAAACGACCCCAACGCAAGAAAATTCTTATCTCTAAAGGACGAGAACTAATATGGAAAAACGATCACTCCCACAACAGCACTTTTTCCACCGATTAACAAGAAGGAAGAAGTAGATCCATACAATGACCCTTTTTCAGAAGAGGAGTTTAGGAACGCTCTGAACCTGAAAAATACACAGTCGGGCTCCTGGAAACCGATAAAATATCTTATGTTGGCGGATTAATAAAACTCTCATAAGAAAGGAACCTATCACCTTTTACCAATATTCAACAAATGGCTTCACCAACGCAAGATATCCGAAATTCCTGGAGAAATTCGCGAATAAAATTCATCTCCAACGCCGGGTGGAAAGGGATATGGACTAATATCCCTTACCTCCAATATAGGCAAAACTCCTAGAAAGAATGGTCCAAAGAAGAGCTTTGGAAAATTTATACTGAAAACCAAAGATTACTACCTTATCACCAATTTGGTTTCAGGAGGAATCGCTCCGCCTTAGACTGTGCTAATGCTTTCGCTACGGATATAATGTCAGGATTTATGCAAAACAAAGGAACAAGCTGTACTCGCATTGGATCTGAAGGGTGCCTACACTGCTTTGCTACCAGGAAAAATTCTTTGAGGAACTATTAAAAAGCAATATTCCAGCCAGACTATACAATTTCGTGTAGAACATATGACTTAAACTTGTCTCTTAGAAACATACACCTCCATTTACGAGCGGATGTTAAAATTCTTCAATATGCAGATGATATCGTCCTCTAACACAGATTCATGGACATCAACGAAGCCATGGAGGCATTTGAAAGAAGCTCTAAGTGGTATAAGACCTTGGTTAAGCTCATTAGGATTAAAAATAGCTTCGTCTCAAAATGCCAGTTGTGTGGCATATTAGATCGCGAGACGGAGAGATTACTCAGTTATTGCTCTTAAAAATAGAAGACATGGATATTCCTACCTGTTACTCTCTTCTTTACCTTGGAAAATTATGAGAGAATAGACTGGATGTCATGGAAAGATCACGTGGACCATAATGCTGCAGAGGCCCTAAAAGCAATCAAATATTCTGCGCAAATTGGCTAAAGTATCTTGGGACGCAAATCCAGAGGTGTTAATCCAGGTATATAAGAGTCTGATACGAGCTCACCTGGAATGGGGAGCAGTTTTATTTGCAGGAGTGTCAAAGTATTAAAAAATAGTGTCGTAGTAAAAAATAGTGTAGTAGTATTAAAAAAGTGTCAAAAAATTAAATAACATTCAAAATCAAGCCCTTACATCAGTAATGGGCTGCATGAGAACAACACCTATTCCAATCCTGCTCGCTGAAGCCAATGAGCCACCGCTTGCAGTAAGGAGGAATCTCTTATTACACAAATATGTTTTACGTATCACTTCTTACAGGGATAAACTGATCACTCCAAGATTATGTGTTTTTAAAGATAAATCAATTGTATTTAAGGGGGGGGGGGGGGGGAGAAAACTTCCATCTTATATTAAAAATTGTTTTGGTTTTGCAGAGACTAGATCCATCATTTGAACTTCCGAACAATAGGCCACCACAAACCTAGAAGGCCAGGTTACTATGTTCTCCCTTGGATAAGGTGTTGCTTCATGATCCATCGGCCTAGCTTGGATGTAGACACGGGCTTTGATATTAAAAAAGCATCGGAACAGGGTTGTGAAACTCGGAATGAATTTTTGTCAATAATTTTGAAGGCGCTACCGGCTACAAGTATTTTAACCGCTAGTTCCATTCAGGCTTAACGAAGGAAAAGGAGGTTCAAGTTATTATATCCTATCATTGGATTTCCAATTCGGCATTAAAATTAATTATTGTTTATCACCATTATCTGCAGAGAATTATATGCTATTTTACAGGCAACCAAAATTTTGCTAGTGGAAACAATTCATCCGACGTAGTTATTTGCACTAATTTCTTGATATCGCTGTAAAAAATAAAGGACAGAATAAAGGGGATTATGCAAATGATTTACTCTTTCACCGAATTGTACAAAAAATTCAAAATAATGCAAGGGTGGTAAATATCACACTGCTTTGGATTCCAGCATACAGAAACATCAAAGGCAAATTTTAAGGCGGACAAGATAGGCAAAGACTTCAATGGCTCTAAATATTGACCTTAATGTACAATATTTATATGTTGATATTTAAAACTTAATTCACACTGGATTAACGGTCAACCTTAAAAACAGGAGTGGCCTTTTTTCGAAACTTCTCGAACCTCACAAAAATATTTCGAATACGTGGATTATAAGACGGAGGAGACCATGGTTTGC
>CM065483.1:25961125-25986549 GCA_032873175.1 Leptopilina drosophilae
ATAAGACGGATAGACCATGGTTTGCTGGTTATGATGCCCCAAGCAGTTTAAGAACGGGTCACATTTGTACCGGCACCCATTTTATGAAAATGGGATGGAACATCCACCGTTGTGTAAATGCGGCCATGAGGTGAGTTCCTTGAAACATTTTTTGCGGGACTGTGTTGTGTTCAGAGAAGATAGACTTAAATTTATGAATTTCTCAGGAAAAAACTGGGTAATTCGGTATACCTGTTGGAGAATCATAACTTCCTTATTTTCTTCCCAACTTGGAAATTATAAGTGAGATGGAAGAATTTCTAACGGATAAGGAAATTATCATATAAAGATTCCAAATTAGCAATCTAAGTGAATAAATAAATATCGCCTCGCGCGAGTTAATAAGTCTATTTTAATTTTAGTCTAGCTATTTAGGTTTATCAATTAGAGGAATAATAGATTAAGATTTAATAATTATAAAAATGAGTTGAATAGAGATTAATAATAAATTGTCCCGTTGTGTGATGCAAGGGGAAAGTGTTTCATAATTAATAAAATATAACTTTTAAAAGTTAATCTTAAATTAATACTACTGATTCCAATTTAAACATATGGAAATAATTGCAATTATAAGTATAACAAAATCCGTAGAAATTGAATCAATTAGTAAATTTATTAAAATTCTTGTATATTACAGATTAGTATACAGAGGTAATATTATAGTCCGGCAGCTAGCGACCAAAACAACTATCTCATTTCATACCGGCTGAAAATTTAAGTATAGATTACTGCAGACTTGTAAATAACAAAAATGCACGTCTGTCAGGCCGGTGCTGGGACAGGGGGCAGCGGCAGGGGGGCAAATAGGTGAAAAATAATGTAAAAATTTCTCATTTCATACCGATTAAAACCTTTAGAAATCGAAAGTCTACATTCAAATAAGTCTAAAAATGCGCGTCTGGCAGTTCAAGAGTGGGACAAAGTACGTCTGGCAGTCCTTTGAAGATGCGGCAAATGGGTCAATAATAATGTAAAAATTTCTTATTTCATACCGTTTTGACGTGATCTAATCATAACCTCAAAACTCAAACAATGTAAAATAGGCACACATTACTATTTTTAAATATTTCTTTGTGACAGAAAATTTTTTACTGTTTACTATTCATATGACAATTTGACATACAATTATTTTTTACACATAATTTTCTTTCATAGAGAATTAAAAGACTATTAGACTAAAAGGAAAGTTCTGAACTAATTACATAAATTCACATAACCGATTTTTAGAAATGTTAAAAATTAATTAACCCTCCATCCGTCGCATCTTTTTTTTATAACGTGATCCGTCGCAGGTGAGAAAACTTCTCACCCGTCGTAAATTAATCAAAAAATGTTATAAAATGCCAAATTTTTTTTTGGAATGTTCATTATAATTTCCAAACAACCTATTTCAAGTAAAATTAACTTTCATTTTCTGTTATTTATTTAAATAAAAAATTAATGACCAATGAAATCGAGTATACGGGGTCAGACGCACGGTAAGAACTTTCCTCACTTTGCGTAAAAAATTCTTGCCATTTGCTGCTTAAAAATTTAATTACAAAAACACTAAAATAAATAAAAACACAGAAATTGTTTTAAAATAAAGAGGAAGAGATTTGTGAAAGGTACTGAGAATATGAAATTCTAATTTTTTGTATTTTAAAAGTTAAAAATAAAAAAAAACTGGGTGAGGAAACCATGCTGTTACTGTCGACAATTCTAATTCTCAAATTCCAGAAACAAATATCACTGAATATTTTTTCTGGAAGAAAATTTCAACAGAGGTCATGGATAGATTCAGCCATGAATCCTCTCCTCCTTTCATTGTTCTAATTGAATCTTTTGAACCCAATAAGAATGTTGGCAAAATGAAAAAGATAGCTGTTGGCATTTTAATTAGCTGTATTATTAAGGGAAATAAGAGAATAACCCCAAACTGACAGAACCAACTTAAAGTCTTTTGTGACAGATGGCAAGATGCCAACTCCCTAGTTGATTCTGAAATCTTGTCGGAAAAGGGACTTAAAGCCTTCATTCTGTCTTTTCTATTCAATCGTCGAATTCTAGTTCGAGAAGTTGATATTGAACTTGCAGTAGGTAATATGGGCAAATCCATAAAACTTTTAACTTTTAAGAAAAAAAATTCAAAATTCAAAATGGCGGCACCATTATGACGGATGAAAAATTTAAATAGTTGGATTTGATTGAAACTCGTTATTTGGGGGTTTTTGGGGTCGCTGATTACGAATTTAAAGTTAAAATTTTAATTAACTTAAATTAAAAATGAGTAATTAAAGTTTTTGATTTTTAAGAATTCAACTTCTGGAATTTTAAGCATATTCTTAACTTAATAA
Organism: Leptopilina drosophilae; assembly: GCA_032873175.1. Lineage (NCBI taxonomy): Eukaryota > Metazoa > Arthropoda > Insecta > Hymenoptera > Figitidae > Leptopilina > Leptopilina drosophilae. The sequence goes on from CM065483.1 coordinate 25,963,501, forward strand.
AAATGATATTTTTAAAATCCTTCAAGCGGCATACTTTTTTTTTAAATATCTGTAAGACAATGCTTCGATCACACTATACATGGACTTGTTTCAAGTAAAATTGTAGTTGTGCCTTTAAAAAATGTATAAATTTAAATAAAATCACGATTTGTATTAACATCTTTAAATTGTTTCTACAGGAATACAAATACAGGCACACTGGCGAAAAAGGTCTTAAAATGTTCGTTATTTTATTGTCTATTTAGAAACTTATTGAACTTTTATTTTTATTCTACGCCGCACTAGGTATTTTCATAAGAAGACGTTTAATTAAATTTTCTTAAAAAGTGTTATCACTCAATCAAACCTTCATATCTTTTCTTACAGTCATAGCACACTAATAGGATAGTGAAAAAAGTTTAAAAACATATGTCTGTTAGCAATTTTCCTTGTAGCTGAATTAATATTTTACATGCCGCAAAAATAAAAACGTTAAAAATGTATACTTCTCTGAGAGTTTCAAATGAAATTTAAGCGTTTTTTCAATTTTAAACTGATAAAATTAATTGACAAATTAATATTTTGTTCTAATATTGTACAAAAATGTTACTTAGTATATAATTAAGGAAAGTATGATTAAACAATATGTGACGCTCCACGGTGAAAGGGACCTTAGCTGCAAAAAAATTAATTTTGAGTTACTTATGTCATTCTATAGTTTTTGAGTTGTTCTTTCATATGCAAAAGTAAAAAATAATTTTTACTTACAGGTTTTTTTATTATTAACGTTTAAAAATGAGCTTGTTCAATGTTTACACGTGGTTATTCAGAAAATCTGCCCCTCTACTTACTAATACTACTACACTGGCCATGCACGTACAATTCGTGCACTTCGTGTAACACGGACAACTATCAATGTGTAATGAGTAGTGGGGCTGAATTTCATTGGAACGCCTTGACCAATCAGAGTGGTTCTACTTTAAATGCCTTTTCTGTAAAATTTGTCTATTGCAGCTAAGGTCCCTTTCACCGTGGAGCGTCACATATGTTTCAATCTAAAATAATAGGGACTTTTAAGTGTTCGATTCGAGTATCATAAAAGTTAAAAGTTTCGTGGATTTGCCCATATATATGAGTTGTTCGTTATCAGGATAGGGATAGTGGTTCCTAGAGTTAACATCGTTGAACTGACGATTTCCTCACAGAATGTCACAAAGACTATATATATCGCAAATATTGCCTGTTCGTCAATACCGATTATTCCTCAGCCCAAGAGATGCTTTACTTGCCATAGATTCACGCACATCACGAGGCAGTGTAGAAGCTCGAGAAAAATTTGTGTTGTTTGTGCTGATTTCCACAGAGAGGAGGATTGTCACAATAAATTGTTACCTCTCTTGTGCTCAAAATGTGGGGCGGTCATTTAGCTTCCTCTAAAGATTGTCCTGTCTTGATTCCACGCTGTACTTCGGTTGATGAGGAAAATATTTATAACTCCCCTTTCTCCTGACATGAGTTTCGTGCGGCTTTGATGCGGGGAAATATTAAGTCCGCTCCTGGTACTGATTTCGTCACCTGGGAGTGGTTGCGGGCATTGTCGTTGAAGGCGCAGAATTTTAGTCTAAAACACTTCAATGTATTCTTTTTGCACTCTGTTTTCCCAGAACCTTGGGGAAGGACTAAGGTTATTTTTCTTCCAAAACCTCGGGGGAAAGGCTTTAGACCAATCTCCCTTACCTCGGTTTTCTCCAAACATATGGAGAGAATAATTCAGTGTAGATTGGAACATTTTGTCGAGAGGAACAATATCATCCCAAATTTTCAATTTGGTTTCCGTCGTAAGAGATCATCTTTGGACTGTGTATCAACGGTAGTAGCAAACATCTTGCAGGGTTTTGGACAGGGTGATGTCTCACTCTTACTGAGAGGAGGATTCTCTTTTTCTCTAACTCAATGGAGGGCAGAACCTATGGTGTGGGGGTATCCCAGGGTGGCGTTGAGTCGCATCTACTTTTCAATTTATATTTGGTTAAGATCGGTACAACACTTCCGGTGCAGGTGAGAGCCACGCAATACGCGGATGATCTTCTCATTTATACCAGAGCTGAAAATGTGGATGAGGCTTGGAGTTGGAATCATGAGCACCACCCCAATCCCCGTATTATTATAGGAAGCAAAGGAGACCCCCTTGTTGTCTGGAAGAATTCGTACTTCACCTTGTCGAATGCCGGTGACCATCGCTAGAGCTCCGTTGCTGCGTTCCTTTGAATCTGTGCAAGAATCATTGGGATTGACTTTTAGACCTAACAGGCCTGGTTACTTTGACCACAAATGGGAATTAGTAACCATGGAACCCGACATTCGGCTGGACCCATTCCAGTAGAGACAAGAGGATGGAATTACATCTTCAAATACTCTTATGGCTATCCAATGGGAATGTTTTTCTGGTTATACCTCCATTTTTTCTTATGGGTCTTATCTGGGATACTTTAATTGTGTAAAATTTGATACCGTAAGACCATGGTTTGCTGGGTTCAAAGGTTCTCGAATGGTTATTAATTTTGTTACCCGTCTCAGAACGGGCCATATTGTTTGCTCTGATCACTTTGAAGTTCTGGAATTGAGAATCGACCTTGATTGTCCTTGTGGTGCAGAAAATAGAAGTTTAAAACACCTGTTTAATGAGTGCCCCATTTTAGCACCGGGCAGGCAGGAGCTCTTTGGATTGTTACATCATAGACTAGGGATAGCTAATCCTGAGCAATTTAATTCATATGAAATTGTGCTGAACCCTACAAGAGAAATTGTTGAGGCTTTCGGTCGGTTTATTGGTGGTGCTTCTACTCGAATAATAATTTAATTTTGATGGAATGTTAGGGTGGAATTTTGTATGTAGAACATACTTTTTGCAGGATATGCTCTGGGTTTAAGGTTTCCTTATTTTTTGTTTTTGTCTTTGTTTTTCTTGGTTTGTTTTTAGGTTTACAATTTTTTTAATTTTTTTGCTTTCTTATTTTTGGTTTCTTATTTTAGTTTTGTTTCTTTTTTGTTTTTGGTGAATTTGTGCCAAAAGGAAAAAAGAAGAGAAAGAGAAGAATTTTTTTTCTTTTTGTTGATTATTTTAGCAATTGTGTATCTCTGTTTTGCATTTTGCCAATCTTTCCCCTGGGTGAACCGAGTAGCCAGGGCTCACGATGGCTATTTAACCCTCCATCCGTCGCATCTTTTTTTATAACACGATCCGTCGCAGGTGAGGAAATTTCTCACCTATCGTAAATTAATCCAAAATTGTTATAAAATGACAATTTTTTTTGGAATGTACATTATAATTTCCAAACAACCTATTACAAGTAAAACTAACTTTCATTTTCTGTTTATTATTTAATTAAAAAATTAATGACAAATGAAATCGATTATACGCGGTCAGTCGCACGGTGAGAAGTTTCCTCACTTTGCGTAAAAAATTCTTGACATTTGCTGCTTAAAAATTAAATTACAAAAAAACTAAAATAAAAACACAAAAATTGTTTTAAAATAAAGAAGAAAAGTTTTGTGGAAGGTACTGAGAATATGAAATTATAATTTTTTGTATTTTAAAAGTTATAAATAAACAAAGAAACTGGGTGAGGAAACTTCGCACCATGCGACGGATGGAGGGTAATGTGAAATTGAATATACTTTGCTTTTTGGAAGTTTTTTTTCTCTTTTTCCTTTTTCATTTCGTATTTTTTTGTTTGTTTTCTTTTCGTTTTGAAGTTTTTTATTTTTTCTTTCTCTTTTTGAATTAATTTTGTTCACATTAGTTGAGCATATATACATTTGTACTAAGACTCCCTATTAACTATGTAGTTCAAGGCGTATGAACAATACCTATCTAAATTTATGTATAAAATGCTGTTCACATATAGAAATGGCTGTATGCTCTGCACAGGGACTAGGGAGTAAGACTAAGGAGACTCAACTAATGCTATGGATATATATATTTGTAATATATTTGTCTCTGTCTTTCTCACTAACCCAGACAACTGAGAAAATCATAACAATCTACAAGTTGAGAAGGTTATGTTTAATGTTTGTGATTGTTGTGCGTTTCAGGAATATTATTAATAATAACTATTAATAAATTGACAAAAATTAATTCAATAAATATATATGTTTGTACAAAAATATATATTAAAGAGTGTATATTTTTCAGTGGTAAGTAATATATTAATAATATAATTAAATATTTATATATGTTCAGAATAAATTTTTTTGGTATATTACTACAAAGTGTTTTATTCTATGTGGAAACAATTGAAAAATTCGTAAATAAATAATATTTGGGTAAGACTCCGTCAGAAAATATGCGATTTGCATGGGGTCTTTGGATTAGGCTGTAATTTGGTGAAATTGTAGTATTGGATACTAGAAACAAGTGTGCCAAAAATTTTTTGAAAATTTTGAAATCTGTTGAAGTTACGCCATTTTGAATTGTTTTGTTATAATTTTTCTAAATCTTAATATTTCCGAAAGTTTTCGATGAAATTTAATACAATTTGGAAGGCTTATACTTAACATCATGTTTCTTCTGACTATCACATAAAAAGAAACAAAAAAATTTTTTTGCCCAAAAAAAGTCAAAAAAAATTTTTTGAAACCGTTTTGCCCGAGCGGGACCGATTTTTGAGTTTTCTTGTCAATTAATAAAATATTCCTTATAATTTCACCTTTCATTTAAAAAAAGAAAATCGATGGAGACTCAAATAGTTTTCGAGATATTGCAATTTTTGTAGAAGCGCGACCAGGCTTCAGTATCAGCGACGTGTGAGTGCCCGGGAATCCTAATTCTTACACTTTCCTGATCAAAATTGTCTAGAACCTACAAATTTTATCCGATTTTGATGTTCTTGGACTTAAATGAAAGGAGATAAATTTTCTGAGAGTTTCCTCGAAACCGTTGTTTTAATTTGTAATTGTTTATATATTTTTTTTTGTTACTCAAAGTAAAATAATTTACAAGAATTTTGAAAAAAATCGTGTTTATTTTTTATTTTTCTATTCCTCATGAACGAAATCAATTTAAATTAGTCTAGTATGACCACCCGATAAATAATAATGCATAATTCAATTTATTTAAATAATTTCGTTAATTAACAAATAGATAATTCTGGTCCTTCTTAAAAAAAATTGTATTTTTTACAGATAAATTTATGTTTATTTAAGTAACTTATGTCCATTTTGTTACAAAATAATTTTAAAGTTAATAATTATCATTGTAATTAACAATTATATTTATATAAAATATAAATTAAAAATTAATTAATTAATTTTTTATTACTTACTTATATCTTTATTTATATAAGCATAAATTTGTCTCTAAAAGATACAATTTTTTAAATAATTGTTAATAACAATGATAATTATTAACTTTAAAATTATTTTGTAACCAAAAATAGACATAAATTACTTAAATAGACATAAATTTATCTGTTAAAAATACAATTTTTTATGAAGGACTAGAGTTATCTATTTATTAATTAACGAAATTATTTAAATAAATTGAATTATGCATTATTATTTATCAGGTGGTCATACTAGACTAATTTAAATTTATTACGATTATAAGGAATGGAAAAATAAAAAGTAAACACGATTTTTTTCAAAATTCTTGTAAATTGTTAACTTTGAGTAACAAAAAAAATATAAACAATTACAAATTAAAACAACGGTTTCGAGGAAACTCTTAGAAAATTTATCTCCTTTCATTTAAGTCCAAGAACATCAAAATCGGATAAAATTTGTAGGTTCTAGACAATTTTGAACAGGAAAGTGTAAGAATTAGGATTCCCGGGCACTCACACATCGCTGACACTGAAACCTGGTCGCGCTTCTACAAAAATTGCAATATCTCGAAAACTATTTGAGTCTCCATCGATTATCTTTTTTTAAATGAAAGGTGAAATTATAAGGAATATTTTATTAATTGACAAGAAAACTCAAAAATCGGTCCCGCTCGGGCAAAACGGTTTCAAAAAATTTTTTTTAACTTTTTTTGGGCAAAAAAATTTTTTTTGTTTCTTTTTATATGATAGTCAGAAGAAACATGATGTTAAGTATAAGCTTTCCAAATTTTATTAAATTTCATCGAAAACTTTCGGAAATATTAAGATTTAAAAAAATTATAACAAAAAAATTCAAAATGGCGTAACTTCAACAGATTTCAAAATTTTCAAAAAATTTTTGGCACACTTGTTTCTAGTATCCAATACTACAATTTCACCAAATTACAGCCTAATCCAAAGACCCCATGCAAATCGCATATTTCCTGACGGAGTCTTACCCATTTACGAATTTTTAATTTACTTTAATTATATACTTTATAAATAAAAAAACAAAAGTATCACTATAATATGATGTTTTGCATCCTGGGATGCAACAAGCCATAATTTTATAATTTTATTCTCATACAAGAAAAACACTGGAAAATAAAATAATAAATTTGTTTGGAAATAATTCGTTCTATTACTCAAAATAATTTTATAAATCATAAATATTAATTGTAATGTAATTAAATATAATAATTGTAAGTATTAAAATATTATTAAATCCTACCTACATATAAAATTCTGCTCCAACAAAATATTTTATTTTATTTTCTCACGTGCTTATATTTTACGATTTAAAAAGAGAAAGAAATAATCACATGTGCTGCGCATGCGCACAGAGTATAAGTTTTGTCATTCTGCGAGTATAGTTTCCCTACAGAAAAAGGTTTCATTTCTGAGAGACTTCACACAGTCAGTTCAGTCTCCTTAGTCTTACTCCCTGACTCTGCAATAGGCCACTAAAGAGGCAAGACGAAGAAGAAGAAGTTAACATTTTGATGCCTTTTAGTTATCGTGTGCAGCCTGGGTCATTACGTTCTTTAGCCTAATCTAACCTTACCCATCCTCTACACAATATGATGAGAGGAACGAATCTATAGTCAGAATATTAAAGCAAAGGGACATAGCAAATAGGCATCACAACTCAAAAATCTACAATATTAAAGCAAACTAATTAATACGCATATTAAAGTGAGAAATTTCGTAAATTGAATTGGTCTGATTTTTCGAAGCCACAAACTAACTACAACTTATTGTAGTGAAGAAGAAGAAGTCGCATTCAGAACCGACCAAAATTGTAAATGCACCCATTTTCAAGGAAATAATAAAAATTAACATAAAATTTTAAACAGTCATTTGGCCTCTATTTTATTTAGATATTTTTAAAAAATCGTAATTTTTAAAATTTTACAAAAATTTGAATAACTTCTAAAGTAATAAACACTTTTTAATGATCTTAAGCTTATTTAAAACAAGCTACAGCTTATTCTACAGAATAAGAATTACATACAGGCATTAACCTGTAATTTTTTCTTAGAATATGCAAGACGTCAAAGTTAGCCAAAAAAGTTTAGAAAAATTTGAAATAATCTTAATAAAAAAAATAATTTTTAAAATTCCAACACGTTTTTTTATTACATTTTTTTGAAAAATCTACACCATATCTTGTATGATATATTTTCTAGAATAGTTTATAGTACAGAAAATTTTTTTATTTTTTGTCTAACTTTGACGTTCTGCACATTATAATAAAAAAATTACAGGTTGATGCCTATAATTAATTCACAAGTTTGTCCGGTACTTTAGTTCCAATTTATTTATTTTTTCCTATGTGTTAACAAGATCTACGCATTTGCAAAATTAAAAAAAATTTACCGTTTCTACAGCAAGATATTTCAGTTAAAAGTTTGTTATTTAACATGGGAAACAAATGATACAGTAACCACACCAAACTATAGCATTTTATTAAAATTTATTTATTTTTGAGAGTAATTGTCGCGAGCGTACTACCCTGGCTGTTTTTTGCGTTCGCCTCGAGTTAACTCCAGGTTAATTGTGTTTGGTAGATTCAACAAAATGTTATAGACGATTGTACCATCGTTAACTTCGAGTTAACCTGCGCGAAAAAAATCTTTACCTGGAAGAACCACAAACTTCCCTATATTAGGGAAATGTTTAGTTATTGCAGCGAATACTTTGGCTATTTCAACTAATACTTTCGCTATTTTAGCGAAAGTTATCGCTGTTCCAGTTATAGGCTTTTTGTGTGGCGCGAACGCCGAAAACAGCCCTTAAATAAAAGAATATTTAGTCCAATTTGTAAAATTTGTGAATTCTTTAGCAACTACTATATTTGTCAAATAATATATATATATATATATATATACTTACGTCCTTGCGAAGAAAGCCTTTGTTCTTGATACGAAGGAAACCTAAATCCACGTAGGAACGCTCTACCAATGCTATTTGAGGAAGGTGCATGAGCAGCATCCCCCAAGGGCCCATCTGTCCCGAACGACATGATTCCCTCTCTCTTTCCTGCATTAAGTTTAAATACTAAATAAATTTATTGAATAATCAGGCCTCAAATAAAACTTTGAGGCGCAAAAAAATAGTTTCAATAGATTATAAACATAAGGGAAATAAAATACACTTGGTTAAATGTTGGGAGGCAAAAAAACGGTGCCCACAACCGGCACACATCTCTTACAAAAAAAATCTAAAAGGACGTTCATTAATTCAGTGTTGTTATAAACATTTTATTTTCTATTTGGGAAGATCTACAAGAGAGGGAATTTATGATGAACAAGATTGTTTTTTACAATAATTTTTGAAAATAGAAAATTATTTTCAATAGTGCTTATAATGATTTATATTATTACACAAAACGTTAACCGATTGCATGTTCCAATGTAAAAATGAAAATTAATAAACTATATAAATATTATTTCTAAGCATTTAAATAGAAATTTACACTTTTGACAACAATTTCAAATAGTTGTACTTTACAAAGATGCAAATAATTGTTACATTACTTTATATTTTATGAAAAAAAATAATATCTTAAATTTTGACCCTCGAAATCGTTTTCAGTTTCTTGGCATCATGAAAAACGTTACAATTATTAAGAATTTTCATTCCGATTAATTCACCATTTTGCACAGTGCTTAGTAAAGGTTAATGAAATATGATAACATTTGTATTTTAATTAATTTGCAGATCAATTAAGTAAAATATTCTTCAACATTTTTAAAAATCATAAGTTTAATTGTTTCATTTAATATAAAAAATGGAAGAAAGTAAAAAAAGTCACAATATCCGAGGACAAAAACTTTTGCTTTTAAATTTATTTATTGTGATTCTGGTCAATTTCCTTTTTCTGTTATTTACAATTGAAGACAAAAAATTAAAATTTAATGACAGATCTACGATTATTCTTTAAAAAAAATTAGAAATACATAAAATTTTTATTAGGTATTGAAACTTAGATCATGTTCCTAAACATTTAAAAAAATTTAAATTAACAAAATTTATTTATTTTTCAAATTTAAATTTTATAATAATATTGCATCACGTTTGAAAGAAATATTTCGTCCCTTTAAGCATTTAGAATGTTTGAACAACATAAACAAATTTACAATTACAAGTTTTTTTTAAATGAAAAAAATCACATGAGTTATGGGTTTTTTAGGAATAGTTTTGTATTTCTATAACGATTTTTTCAATAGTTCCGGCAATTAACACTAAAAAATCATAAAAAAATTTGTCAATAATTTCACGTAACACAATAATTTTTTGCAAAAAAGAGTTCTGACACGGTATTTTGATAGCAAAGCAAGAGTTCTAGACTTCTCTCATAAAAAAATTAATAGTTCCGTAAAATACGAAAAACTACATAAATTTAAAAAATTTTTTAAATAAATTTGTCTGGTATCAGTAATGAGAGTTCTACAAATAATCCCAATAAACTTTTCTTCTAAGCTTAAAATAAAAAAAATACATTTTGAAAAAATACAATTTTTTGAAAAAAATGTAATTCTTTTTGAGTTTTGGTATCAGTTATCAGAGTTCTACAAGTAATTCTTATGAAGTTTTGATCTGAACCTAAAATCTAAAAAATTACAGGATTTTGACATTTTCAAAAATTAAAAAATTTAGAGTTTTGATTAGAGTTTTGACATAGCTGCAAATCAAAATTTGGGACATTTTCAAGTCTGGAAAAATTGAAAGAATAGTTTTTTGACGCTAACTTTTTCAGTAAAAAATATTTGAAAAATTTACAAAATATGTGAAAATAGTGGAAAATAACGAAATAGGTGAAACGCGACAAAATTTAAAAAACTGTTAGAGAAGAAAAAAAATTTTACAGTTTGTGATCCCTAGAATTTTTCAAAAAACATAATTCACTTATGATACACTTGGAAATTATACAATTACTCTAGGGTTACTGAAGAGTTAATAAAAGGGAGGACATTATTAACAAAAAAAGAGGACAAACTATTATAAATGAAGAGTACAAAAGTAGGACATTTAAATTTTTGTCTTTTATTCTAATACAAACATATTATATTTTTAAATTAACATTTTTTAAATTATATGTTTCTTTTTGCCAATTAAAACTTTTTTATAAATAAGATATATATATAGGTCAATCCATTTTATTTCAACTAAAGTGGTCGCCGAATAATTTTAAAAAATTGTAATATTCTGCAGGAATGATTTTGATGTTACTAAAGTTATAAAATAAAAATATTTTTTCAAAATTATATATCTTTTGTAAAATATCAATTTAAAATGTAAGAGGTGCTAAAAAGTGTCAGAGTTCTGCCAGTAGAAAATAATTTAAATAAAATGCAATTTAGTAAAAAAATATAATAAAAATTATTGGCATTTATTAAGAATGTTTAAATTTATTATTATAAATTGATATAAGCATTAAAATTTATAAAATAATAAATGAAATACTATTTTAAAGTTCATCATTAAAGTAATCTAATTATCCGATTTTTATTAACAAATAATGGGGATATGGGATTATAATATTATATAGAAACTTACGGAATATGGAGAATTTTCGATGAACTTTCAGTTTTTATTTAACGATTTTCAAATGCGTACAACTTCCCCATTATTTGTTAATAAAAATCGAATAATTAGGTTACTTTAATGATGAACTTTAAAATAATATTTCATTTATTATTTTATAATTTTAAATGCTTATATTAATTTGTAATAATAAATTTAAACATTCTTAACAAATGCCAATAATTTTTGTTATATTTTTGTACTACATTGCATTTTAGCATCTCTTATATTTTAAATTCATATTTTACAAAATATATATAATTATTTTGAAAAAATCCTTTTATTTCTTGATTTTTATAACATCAAAATCATTCCTGCAGAATATTACAATTTTTTTAAATTAGTCGGCGACCACTTTAGATGAAATAAAATGGATTGACCCAATAACTTTTATAAAAAATAATATTTTTTTCTGTTCTTTGGTGGACACATTTTTAAAAAAAAATACTTTTTGTTTTTTGTGAAAATTTCACGAATTCTGACCCATAATATTGTTTTAGTTTTTAAAGAATAAAAATAAACATACATAATAATTTGTATTTAAAATAGGAGTAAAAAATGGTGTACTTATTTATTATTTAAAAATACTGGAACGAAACTAACACACGAAAAATGTCTTTATTTAGGTCACTTTTGCTCCTTTTTTAAGGCACATGTTTTAAAGTGCATGCATTACTCAGTACTCAGTAAATTTTCATTTTGAAGTACAAAATGAAAAAACTCAAAAAAGTCCATGTTTTTAAAATTAAACATTGTTTATGCGATTCTTTTAACTGATGTCTAACCATAGTTAATAGTTAATTCAAAGAGTAAAAAAGCCGGACATTTTAAAAAAGCCGATCGCAAGAAACTCACAGACCTTAAAAAGAGTACGTCTGGTATAACCCTAAATTATTCTAAAATAGTTATTAATCGAATTTAAAAAATATTTCAAATATATCTTTTAGATGAAATTAATTAAAAATTGTTTTTAAGGTAATGAACAATACGAAATAAAAGAGAAAAAGAAAAATATAAGTAATGAAACTTTAAAAGGAGGTCATTTAAAAGCTATCCATACTTACAGTACAAGAAAATTGAAATATGGACAACTTATAATTTATATTATATATTAATAAATATTTTTATAACATTAAAATCTACATTTTTCTTTTTATATTAAAAAATATATTCACTTACAATTGATTCCTTAGCTTTATCAAAACATAATTGTGTCACTTGTATAAAAAAACTATTCAAGAATTCTTCTTCGTGGTCCATAACTCATCATTTTTAAAAGTTACAATAATCATATAAATGACTCAAAAGAAGGTATTCTGAAAAATAATATGAAATGTAAAATGTTTTTTACAAAATACTAATAAAAGCATGTTAAGGTTATGTTATGACATTTGTCAAATGTGAACTATTTATTTCATACTTTTTTGGGAACGTCACGAAACAGCTGATAAAAACACTAGACAGGGTTGGCGCATGTTATTCTAGAATTATTCCCATGACCTATTCTGAACTCACCTTTAGGTTCTCTTGTAATGTAATCGCCCTCGTGGCCCATCCCTGGAGCAGACAGTCACCTCAAAAACTTGCTTATGGCTTTCTCTGAATGTAAAATAACTGTCAAAAATCGATGGAAACGTGAGGATTATTTATTTATATTTTCAGTTTTTGTAAGAAAAATCTTTACTAGTAAGGATTTAGTTTTTAATATCAGTGACAATAATGTGAGTTGTTGGTTAAAATAATGTTCGCATGAAGGAAAACCGGTTGTACATTTATAAATGTAAAAAATCTTGAAGCTGGAATACTTTTAAATTGAAATAATATAAATAAGAATTGAATAAAAAAACTATGTAAAGAACACTCTAATACTTGAGTTAGTTACAATTATTGATGAAAAGGAAGATAATGTTTGCATGTTCGAGTGAGAAGTGCATTTTGTTTGTGTCCACGTTTCATAGAATGTGCAACTCAACTAACCTCATTTCCTCGTGACCTCCTTTGTCTCTCAGTGAATCCGGCTTATCTATTCGTATATTAAAGTGATTTTTTTCTTTACTGTAATAAATAAATTACAGTTTTTTCTTTATTTCACAAATTTTGAAGTGTTGACGAAAATAGAGAACATTATTTTTAATCTTTATTTTCATATGACATAAATATTTCGTGTCTATATATATATATATGTATATATCGATCCTAGCTTTACTCTATTGTTGAACTTTATTGCATTTTATTGTGAAAAAAAGAAGAAGAGCACTATTTTCTTGAAAAATGACAACTGTTAATAATTGGGAAAATACCTGCAGACTTTGTTCTGAAGTGAAGACTGAAATGCTATCAATTTATGGAATTGAAGGCGTGCAACGAAAAGTGGCTCAGAAACTTCGAGCTTGTTTGCCAGTTCTCGTTTACAAGACTGATCCTTTGCCCAAGCAAATTTGTCAATTTTGCGCCGCAAGGCTTGATGATGCCTATGAATTCCGAGAATATTGCTTAAATGTTTACAAAACGATGCACACTAAACTCTTGGTACTTAAAAATTCAGAGTCTGTACAGATTTTTCTTAATGCCATGCAGAATTCTCCTGATCCTTGTCAAGTAAGTGTTTTTTTAAATTTATCACTTTATTATCTATACAGATAGTTCATTATTGCTTTTAAACCAGTTCAGAAAGAATTAATTATAATTCTTTAAAATTAAATGGATTCTTTTGCGCTTAGTGAATTAAAATATTTAAATAATCTCTATCAATAATATGAGTTAGGTTGCCACAAGTCAGAAAAGTCAGTCACATGATTTTGACATTCTCAGGTCACACTTAGGACATTTTTAGGATTTATATGAGACATTCTATAGAGATGTTCAGAACGAACTTTCAACACATTTGGAAATTTCGTTGAACATTTTAGGCGTTTTAAAACATCTCCAGAGAATGTCACAAATATGTCCTAAAAATGTCCTCAACATTTCCTACACCGAAAAAATGCATAGGATCAGTATCCTAGGAATTGACTAGGTTTTCAAGTTACAAGAGGGTTCCTCTATTATAATCTCTGGGTTAATTCAACATATCCAAGCCTTGTAAAAACAACCCTGTAAATTTTTGTCAAATTGACATAAAACTGAAGTTACCAACGTTGATTCAACGAAAAACTTTTAAAAAAAAATTTCTCTGGATACAAATTTTTCTTGTTTATTTTTAACCCATAAGTAAACCCTCCAAGCCATAAAATAAAAAAAGGTGAGGAAAGTAGTGATTTTTATTTTTTTCGTAGAATTTTTTCCAAAAATCACGCAATTTCATTAAAATTCATAATTCCTCACCTCGGTAGTCATTTTTATCTTTTGATAATTATTAATTCTAATGTTGTGTGCCATTAAAAAAATTCCAAGTGGGGAAAAGCAGTGATTTTTCTTAATTTAATTGAAATTTCGTGATTTTTGGAAAAAATTCGACAAAAAAAATAAAAATCACTGCTTTTCCCGACTTGAAATTACTTGAAATATTTTTTAAATAACGTATAATGTTAAAGTAAACAATTATCAAAAGAAAAAAATTACTACTGAAGCGAGGAATCATTAATTAATTTGAAAATTCGAAATTTCTGGAAAATTCATGACAAGAAAAATATTTTTTTAAATAGCGTCTAATATTAAAATAAACAATTATCAAAAGAAAAAAATTACTACCGAGGCGAGGAATTATTATAATTTAATTGAAATTCTGGGATTTTTTAAACATCTGTGACAAAAAACCAAAATCACTGTTTTCCCCGATTTGGAACCTTTTGAAAATTTTTTTAATTAGCGTCTAATATTAAAATAAACAATTATCAAAAGAAAAAAATTACTACCGAGGCGAGGAATTATAAATTTAAATCAAATTGCGTGATTTTTGGAAAAAATTCGCCCAAAAATAGAAATTACTACTTTATCCACCTTTTTTTTATTTTAGGGTTTGGAGGGTTTACTTGGTTTAAAAATAAACAAGAAAAATTTATATACAGAGAAAATTTTGTTTTAAGTTTTTCGTTGAATCAACGTTGGTAACTTCAGTTTCATAAATTGACTAGGATATTTATATTAGCATTTACCTATAATGCTTTCGAGTGAATTATCGTGGTTTCGTAAAAAGATTGTTTATTATATTCCGTGTCTACTTTTTGTACAGAAAATGGGGTTATTACTTATATCAAAATTGCTGTTTTCTCGGAAGCTTTGGAAATATAGATAATCTATGTTTTAGAAATTAAACTATTCAATTATATTAGACAATTCTTTCAGATTTTTTTGATTAGGTTTCAATATAAATCCTTGAAAATTTGTACGCACGTGGTGACAACATTTTTACTATTTTAATCGCGTAGTGTGTTTGCAAATTTACCACTGCAATAATTTATGTATTCATTTAAATGGTAAGATAATATAAATTAATAGCTTTTGACCTGTAGATAAAAACCTGTCTCAAAAATCTAAAAAATGTGTATGCATAAAATTCTTTTGTAAATAAAAACAAAACTATTGTTGTGTCTGTGAATATAGTCATGATTGTTACCAATTGACTATTGTTATTTGTTATATAAAATTATTTAAATTAACCTGGATTTAGAAAATAATTTCCTAGGTTTTTATCGTTCTGAAAAAAGTGAGCGGGTTTACCCCAGTCTCCCCTAAACGATTTTTTTCCTCTCACATTTGTTTGTTTCGTTTTTATGTATATTCTTTATATTGTTGTTAATAAAGCAATAAATATTACAAAAAAATGGTGGGTTCCTCCTCTCGTAACTAAGAAACCTAGTCATGCCCTGGCATACGGATCCTAGGCATTTTTTTCGGTGTAAGTCCAATAGTGACAAAATGTTTTTTAAAATTTTTAAAAATTAATTGAATTTGTTAATTAAAATTTTTCAGTTTTATTTATCATCGAAAATATTAAATTTACGAAAAAGCGCAAACACAAAAAAAGATTCGCCTCAACGTTTTCTATAAGGTAGTAGGACTTTTCAAAATTACTGGGCCAATGATGGCGCCAATTGTCAGATACTTTTAATTGTTGTATTATGTTAATTTTCATTTTTTAATTCTTCTAACAAATGTTAATTTTATAAACAAAAATTATTGATATTCCTTTTTTTGTTTTCTTGCGTCAAATTTTTAGATGAGGTACATTTTATAGAATCGAAAATCATCATACTTTTTTTTTTCTTTATTATTAAGGTAGTTCTCCGGCTGCTACTTTTGTAAAAATTGATTTTCGATAGATTTTTTTCAAATTTTGAGAAAATGTTTCTTCAGGTGCCCTTTAGATGTAGCAAAAATTTCAAAGCCCTTTGTCATGTCAGAAAACAATATATTGTGGTTGACATTTTTATTTTCAACATAATCGCATGTACAAGTTAAAGTTTGAACTTGAATAACTCAAAATTTAGTACCGCATAGGGTTCTTCTCACCCACTTACTTTTAGATTTTAAATTTTAAAGTTAAATATTTTTTTGTTTAAAACCAATATCAAATTTTGGAAAATTAAGTGCTTGCTGATAGTTGTGTGCAAACTACGTTTATGTTCAAATTGAACCAGATAATTAACAAACTATTATTGGGTTCGGATAAATAACTAACTTCTTACACTAATTATTCACAATGTTTGTTATGCTATGTTTATACTGCGTTCTGACATAGTCTGATTTTATTTGAAAGATTAGAAGTACATAATACGATATAATTAATTAATAATAATAAATAATAATAATAATTAAATAGATAAATAATAACAATTATTAATAATTATTAATTTCATTTCGATCCGAGAATTTTTTTTTTGGAGCGATTTTGTTCATTATCGTCTTTGTTTTCGAACGATCATCTCGTTTATTCTTTTGTTAGTTGTCCAATCGTATCGTTTAATTTTCTAATTGTCATCGACCGAACTTCTCGACTTTCCCCTAACGGACAGATAAAAATAATTTAGAAATAACCTATGGTTAGAAAAAATTCTATATCCAAAAATATTCATATTCTTTATTGTTAATTCAGGGTGTCTACAATAGTTTTCGTTTAACAAATTCCTAATTATTTACCGGCTTTGTCATAATTTTTCCTGGTTTTTTTTATCAACTTTAAATTTATTTGATTTTTATCATAAATAAATCTACAAATGGCTTCAAAAATTTTTAATAGAGATTTTGTGAATAATTAAATTCTTTTGATGAGTTTTTAAAAATTTTTTTAAAACAATTTTTTTAAAAATAATTTTAATCGAAAATTTAGAAAATAATTGAATTAAACAAAGAATTAAAAAAAGTTTTTTTTAAATAATCTTGTCTGTTTATAATTATAATTAAATATTTCATTTTTCAATTCTATTAAAATTATATTAATATAATAATTAGATTTCTGCAAACAATTTTATTATTTATAAAAGTAATTGATCCTTTCAAAGAATGCTATTATTTATGAAAATAATTGAATTCTTGTGAAAATTTTTAATAAAAGATTTGCCAATAAGCAGTAATAATTTTGAATATTTACTTAATAAGTAATACAAAAAATTTAATTTAATCAAGATATGAATAAATATTACTTATTTAAACATTCAGAAATTTAAAATTATAAAAATTAAAGATAAGTTAAATAATTATAATTATTATTTAATATAATATAATATTATTACATGTTTTTAGAAGCAAAGAATTAATTTAAAACTTTAAGAGGGACTTTATATTTATAGTTAGCAAGTCAGAAAATATATTATTAATTCTTTAAAAATAAAATTATTTGTTGTAGGTACAATTATGCAAAGAAAAATGTCGAGCTCCTCCACCTTTAGTTCCATTACCAGCAACACTGCCAATAGAAAGTACAACTCCTTTAATTAACGCACCCGAACTATTGCAATTGAATAATTCAAGGGACCCACTGCCAGAATTGCCGTGCGAAGTGCAAATTAAAGAAGAACCAACGGACACATTAATTCGAGCTGATTCTGATCTCTTAGGCCTGAATAATAGAAGTTTACTAATCTCAGGAATAGGAAAGAAAGCAAATGCTTTTGCTAACGACTATGGAAATGCATTTGAGAATAATGGAGAATCAAATTCTGATGAAAGTGATAAACCACGACCAAGTATACTGGAGCAAGTACTCAAAGGCAATATAACTTTAAGTGATCGTAAAGATCAGAAATCAAAAACTGGACCTAGCTCTAAATGGTGGTGTGCTCCTTGTAATAATTATTATAGGTATCTTATTTATTTACCATCAGAAATTATTTATTAAACCTAATTTTTTCTCTTTAAGGCACTATTTATGTTAATATGTTCCAAGTAATGAACTTAAAGAAAAGGATGAGATTCATTTTGATCTAAATTATCACAAAAAGATCCAATTTTCATTCCTTTAATAAACTTAATTAACTTTTTCAAAAAATAACAATAATGTTAAAATGTAATCTGATATTTTTAAATTAAGTGAATTTTTTTTGTTATTTAGAACAAAGGAGGGTTTGATAAAGCACATGCAAGTGTTCTGCCCTCGAAGATACACGTGCAGAAAGTGTTCCCGTGTCTTTTATACTGTAGAGGATTTAGCTAAACATGATGGCACCGATCATTTGAAAGTCACTCTGGATTTTGACGAAGTAGTTACCAAATGCCATCAATGTGATCGTGAATTCGTTAGTTGGGAAATGCTCAGGCATCACAGACTTCGTGATCATGTAGCCGAAGATATTGATATCGGAACAAGCACCTGGTGCCCATCTTGCAATAGGTAATCCACTTTTCACTATTATATTAAGTTATAGAACGACCGACCGATTTACACCGTGTTTATATGTCTAACAATATTTTCACTCGCCATGTACAAAAAGCACATAATTATACACAAAATCACATATAGGGGACACTGAAAAAAAATATTCTTAAATTAAGAATATGTATTAAAAAATTGGTGAAGTGCGAGTTGAACTCGCACTGCAATGGCGGGTTCCGTACACAAATATTAAAACAATTCTTGCAACATTAATCGGTAAATAGTAGAATTAAAATAAACAATTAAAAAAATATATTAAAATCATTTGATAAAAAAAATACTTAAAAAAATTAAAGTATTATATATCTAATATTGTAAACAATAATAAGTAGAGGAACTAATTGTGCGAATTTAATTTAATTTTTTTTTAAATTTTATTTAAAAAATTTTTTTAGATTATTTAATATATTTTTAGTGAGCAGACTGTAAAAATATAATTATAAACCAATTTTCAGCTCATTAAGTCAAAAAATGAAGAATCTAAAAAATAAAATTATTTTTTTGAAAAAAAAATTTAAAAAAAAATTTTTTTTTAGCTTTTTTAATATATTTTTTGTGATCAGACTGTAAAAATATACTAATAAATCAATTTTAAATTCATTAGGTCAAAAAATGTAGAAATTAGAAAAAAAAATTTTTTTTAATAATTTTTAGTTTTTCCTTGACAACGCTATGGCCATTATGACATAGCAAGTTCTCTATATTTTTCCTGTAATATTCGCGTTAAAATACACCAGTATGCCAAATTTTAGCCCTCCATGTTGAATAGTTTAGAAGTTAAGGGGGGGAATGTTTAAGCATTAAAAAAAAGAGGTTTCTACTCACCGGAGCGCTCTATACCCGGTTTTTAGCTCTGTTTAGGAAAAAATTAATTTTTTCAGTGTTTAAACATTCTAGTCCCACTTATTCATATACATATGAGGCATTTCATTTCAAACCGTTCCACCGACAAAAAACAATCGCAAGGAGACATATTTTCTAATAATTTTTATTATATAATTCTTTAATTGTTTATAATATATTATACACTGATTTAAAAGAGAATTTCATGAGCTTTCTATTGCTATTTTTATTATTTTAAATTTTTGCCAATTTCGTAGAGAAATTGCTGTTTGAAATGTTAAACTCTTAATATCTCAAAACACCCCCCCCGCCGATTTTTATCAAAATTATATGAAAATAAAGCATAAATTCTCTAGTTTCTATTCCCATTTGATATATTATGGACATTTTATGGGATTAATAGAAAAAAAATTATTTAAAAAATGTGTTTTTGAAAAATTTTACAAATAGTATGAAGTTGAACCTTAACCCATTCAACTTACATTCAATTTCGTAATATTTGTCAAATTTTTCAAAAACACATTTTTTAAATAATTTTTTTCTATTAATCCCATGAAATGTCCATAATATATCAAATGGGAATAGAAACTAGAGAATTTACGCTTTATTTTCATATAATTTTGATAAAAATCGTCGGGGGGGTGTTTTGAGATATTAAGAGTTTAACATTTCAAACAGCAATTTTTCTACGAAATTGGCAAAAATTTTAAATAATAAAAATAGCAATAGAAAGCTCATGAAATTCTCTTTTGAATCAGTGTATAATATATTATAAACAATTAAAGAATTATATAATAAAAATTATTAGAAAATATGTCTCCTTGCGATTGTTTTTTGTCGGTGGAACGGTTTGAAATGAAATGCCTCATATATGTCCTTTTAGGAAAAATCTCAGCTTTCGTTTAAAAAAAAGAAAAAAAATAGTACCTGTCCATCCCAAAAATTAAAATTTATTTTTAATTTTGATTTTTTGGGTCAAAAATTTTTTTTAAAATGCTTATTTATTATTCTTTCAATTGAAAGATCATAAAAAAACCTTTCCAAAATTTGCAAATTAGCTGAAACATCTACTTTTTACATTTACCCCAAATATGACCCTTACTAACTTAAATAATATTATTCATTTGTAAAATAAAAAACAGTGACAACACATTTTAGAATAATTAAATATATCTTCAAACCAACACAAAATAAAGAAATGAATATAAAATTAAATAAATAAATGGATATTTAAACGGTTTAATAGCTTATTCCTTTATGAAAAGAATTTCGGCATCATCGATTTCAAATTTCAAATCAAGATTCTCGGCTTCCAAATCAAT
This sequence comes from Leptopilina drosophilae, assembly GCA_032873175.1. Taxonomy (NCBI): domain Eukaryota; kingdom Metazoa; phylum Arthropoda; class Insecta; order Hymenoptera; family Figitidae; genus Leptopilina; species Leptopilina drosophilae. Next base: position 25,984,407 of record CM065483.1, read on the forward strand.
TTAATTTTCGAGATCGTTAATTTTAAATAATTGATCGTCCACATCGTTTGATTGCACAACTTTCTTATTCTTCGGGATAAGTATATCATATTTTGTTTTATATATACTATAGTTTTCCTGCTCTTTCAGTCAGTAGACGGTTAGTAGTGCTATTGTGGACATTTCTGTATGTACTATTAGTCCGTTCACACGTTGCAGACGTGGGGGTAAGCTCAAAACTTTCAAAGCTACTGCTCGGAGAGATTTTCCTACACAACACGATTTCCACCATATTTATAGTGTCATACTGTTTGCTGTGAGATTTAAAGATGTTGTTTGCCAAATTCCTGGAAATTTTTCTTACAAACTATCTTATACTAAGTTTTTCGCCTACAGAACGACTTGCAAATCAGGAATACATAATCTTTCTTTAAAAGGTAATGGTGCTTCTTTACTAATTCGGGTACGCTGAATTTTATTATGCAAAAAAAAAATTCAAATTTTCATTGGAAATATGCAAAACTGTAGTTATGCTAATTAATTAAATGAAAAATAGCGGCGAATCCTTACAAAAAAGCATAACTACGCAGTTATGCTTTTTTGGTCAGGAGAATAGCTCAAGTACGGTTGACTTTCCTGATGTAGAAGTACACTAACTACAAACACTTATAAGAGTTTAGTTTTGAAAAAATCGATTAAAGTGTACAATTTTTTTTATTTTGTGTAATTAAAATGCGTTTTTTAATTTCTGACAGGAAAAAAAGAAAAAACCTGCAGAAGGTAATGAATAACATAATTTTGATTAAAATAAATTAAATTTCATTAAATTCCCTGTTCACCTTTTTAATATAATTAAATGATTAATTTTTAAAATCTTAACAACTTTTTAAAAATCCCATTCAAAAATTAAAATGTTTAAATATCTACTATTGATTCTATTCTGAGGAGATGTGTGCAATAATTTTAAAGTAAGCAGTTATCTTTATGTTCTTTATTAATTAATTAACATATTAATTACTATTATTATGCAAATTACAAAACTTATTTTCAAATATGAATTTTTGAACAATTTCAAATTCAAACATTTTTGGGTTATGTTATTTTTTGTGGCAGTCGAGTGCAGTCGATCGTTCGATATATCGAGCATTCGATCATTACGTGCGCAAATACTATTTGAAATTATTTCGAAATAAACATTTATATTTCAAAATTATTCATCATTAATTACAGTTTGAAAACACGTTTAAAAGAAAAACATTATCAATAATTTCTTTAAGATTGAGTATTAATAAATTTGTTGATTACTATTTATTTAGTTTGTTTAAATAATCTTCTGCATTTTATAAATACAGTCAATTTTCTTTATTGAATTATTGCTAATAACTAATAATTATTGAACTAAAATAAAAAACTATTTAAAAAACTTTTTTCAATTAATTAACCTTAAAAAATTTTATTAAAAATAAAAATTCTTAAAAATAGCTATATTTATTATTAACAGTTTATTTAATAAAAAATATATTAAAATTGAAAAACTTCTTGTTTCAATAAAGTGAATGTAGATGTGCTTTCTTTAAGGAAAGTGTTGTAGATTTTCATGTGATTTTCATGAGATTCCTGACGTAGAAACACACTATGTACTTAGGTCAAAGTCCATAAGGAAAGTAGCCTCTACAAAGCTCGAGTTCCTGATCTCAAAAGCATAACTACGTAGATAAGCCTTTTTATCAAGAAATCATTGGTTAGACGACCCGAAATCCTCACAAACTGTAGTTAGGCCTTTTAATATCAGGATTCGACGGAAATCGATGTAGATAGTGCTTTTTAGTAAAATTAATTCCTAATTAACTCGAAAATTAATTAAGATTAATAATTCTAATTAGCATAGAAAAATTCGTCTTTTTTTACGAATCCAACGGTATAAAAACTCATTTTTGATAAAAAGTGTAGTTTTGGTGTTTTTAAATCAGGACGGCAGAATAATCGACAGTGCACATTATACCTTGACATCAAACCTCCCGCTTGATAAATTACGAAAGTAGTGATTTACCAATATCTGAAATGACAATTTAATACTTTGGATAATCTCGAATTTATTATTGTGAATTTTGTGAGTATTTAATACTTTTTTACAACAAAAATTGATAAAATACTAGATAAATCT